>VXCM01000706.1:0-75010 GCA_014773175.1 Lucifuga dentata
AGATGGAGGCAGATGATTCGCTGTGGTGACCCCTGAAGGGAAAGCCGAAAGGAAAAGAAGGAGATTCAAGTTGTAGTTTTAAGAGCTGAAATCATCAGTCCAATAATCGATTATTATCAACAACAATTTATACTCATTTATCAAATAAAATACTTAAAGCTTCTCAAAGTGATGATTTGCTGCTTCATACCAATGTATAATCGCTTTTGGATTCTTTTCACTTGTTGAGACAAATAAGACAATTTGAAGCTGTGACAGGCTGTGGGAACTTGTTAAACGAATTTTCACTCTTTTTTTTTCTTTAATAAATGCTTAACTGAAAAAAACAGAACATCAATGTAAATAAACACTACTACGAACAATGAGCAATTAGTAAGAATCATTAGTTTCTGGTGTCAAAATATTGACTATACTAAAATATTGACTTATTAAACAGGCTAACGCATGAATCCCTAAATTAACTCGTGTTGCCTTTTAAAGTGTGTGTGCGCGCGCGTGCGTGTGTGTGTGTAGTCTGTTTGTTTCCATCCATCTCAGGTGTTTGCCTAACCATTACTTTACACATCTAATTTGTCTCTGACAGTGAGTTTAAATCACAAGCACAACACTTGTGTCAGCAATAATAGTGCTAAACTTTTCTCCCACTTTGTGTCTCTGCTCTACCTTTGCAGCCGATGACCGCAACTGTAAGGCCTACAGAGATTTCAGTAGCGTGTACCACTCATACCAGAGATGCTACGTAGGCTTTTGCTGTGGAACCTGCAGCAACAGATACTGCTGTCAGGACAGCTTCTGGCGGCTTTCCGAGGATAGACAGGATGAATGGTATTCTATTCTATTCCATTCCATGCCATGCCATGTTCTTATTCTCATTCTCATTCTTATTCTTATGCTATAAATGATGAATTGGCTCCATACACAGTTACATACTATAAAGACTAAAATTCTGCATTAGATGATCAGAAAGAATCTCTCTCTCTCTGTTTCTCTCTTTCTCTCAGTCATAGTTTGTAACCGTTTGTGCAGTGATCATGCAGACAGGCAACAGGAAATATTTCTTTTCCTGTGCACAACTACCAGTGAGCAGCTAACGTGTCAATGATCTGCATTTGCAACGGAAGCCTCTATTCTTTGTGTTAACTTTCTTTTCTGTAGAATTACTTTACGCTAAACTACACTGTTTTGCAAAACTATGAAAGACTTGTAAGAAACTGATTTTATAGGAATGATTTATTTTTATGTAGACTGTATGAATGACTATTATTTTTAGTGTTAATTGTGCTTTGTTCTTTTTTTTTGTAGTATTGAATTCTCGTCATCAATGCCCATGGCTGTTGGCATTAGTGCTGCTGTCGTCATTTTGCTCATCTTCATCTGTTGTTGTGTCTGTCCCTGCTGCTGCCTGTACAAGATGTGCCGTAAGCCACGACGTAAGTAGCAATACTAATAAATTAATAAAGTTATTTGTGTAGTTGGCGATGCTGTTAATGATAGAACCAGCCCGTTCTTTGGCCATTGATCCTCTGCCTTGATATTACAGGAGCTCAAATGTGGCTGTGGCCTGCTAGTAGGGCCAGTAATGTTGACAAAAAAAAAAAAAAAAAANAAAAAAAAAAAAAAAAAAATCAGTCAATATGTATTAATGCAACACTGTGTTATAATATTTGAGAGCCATAGTTTTAACATCTTAAAATTAGCACACATGATGAAATTACCATACAATTTGACATTGTGATGCTAACCTAGCTTTTTAGAAATTCTTATCATTTGTAAATTTTGCTGAAAGACACCATTTCAGTACCAATTCATTTGGATAGCCCACTTTACTCCATTAAAGCTGGTGACAATAAAGATCTGAGAAATTTAAAACTGTTGATTTGCTGAGATGTCTTTATCCACAGGATCTGTAGCCTGACCTGATGTCTAACCAGCAGTATCATTACTAGAAATGGACTAACACAACCTCATGTAAAAAAAAAATAAATAAATAAATAAAAAAATAAACTTAACCTTGATCCTGTTTATAAACCAAAACTTAACCCACCCTCACTGTTTTTTCTTGCTTTAACTCCAGGCATAAGATGAACCCTAACCCTCATTGTGAGAATCCCCTAAAACCGTTACACACTGTAGTCATCTGATAGTTTGTTGAGTACCAACAATGGTAGAGGGTTAACTCTTAACAATTCAAAGTGTGACCATAACTTGTAACTAAATATGGATGAATCAGAGGTTAGCAATCACATGGGTTTTCACATACAGTCAAGTGGATTTAAATGGGATATTAGCTTCCTCAAAGGCCAGAGTGACAAATGACGCATGTGCGTTGCGGTGACCTTTCCAGGCAGTTATATTTGGTACAATCAGTAAATAGTGACTTGGCAGCCTATTTGCTGCACATCACAGACAACCAACAAATTTCATTTTTCATTCTTTGGTCAGACTTTTGGTTTCCAGTGTTTGTCTAGTTTTCAACACGGAACATCAGGAGACTACTGGTGACTTTGTTAGTCCATCTACCACATGACTTTCATTGCTGCAGTGCCTTGCTTAGCTTTATGGGTATTAACACAGAGATTGCGACACAGACCACAATGATGTGCAACGGATATGTCGCTTCAGCACTGGGATACAAGATTTACAAAGAGGTACTTTTATACGGTTACTGTCTGGGTTAGTGAAGTTTGTCACGTGGAATGAATTGTGTGTTTGTCATCATTGGGGGTGCTGAATAGAGTTTCATCCAGGTATTTAGTGATCTTCAGTAGTGAACAGTGTATTCCACAGGTTGATGACTCAGCATAGTCATACTGTATGTAGTAATTGCTGTTTGGAGTTCATGCTAAACTTCAGTGCTTGTTCTAATCAGGAGAAATATCACATGTACTTAAAGGAACATACTGACGGTCGTGAATGTTTGAGCCCAATACATACAATACAATACATGTTACATTACTGACAACCATTTCCCAAAATGTACTACTTTTGTAGTAAATTTTAGAATTTTTTTTTTCTTACCTTCCAGACTGCCATTGGTTTCAGTTCATTCCAGTACGATATTAAAATCAACTTGTAGAGATTTGAAACACTCTTGAGATATGTAATACAGAATGTAGTCCCAGGAGAAGATGAGAAATTAAAATGACCATTCCTTCTACAATTGTGCATAAGTGTTAGCTGGTGAAACATTGAATTTTAAGGTGGGTGTATCACCTGAACATTTGATTTTGAAAGATTAGGCGATTTGGAAAAAAAAAAATAAGAGGAAAACTAAAATACAGTTTTATGTTTTGGAAATTGTCAGTAGTGTAACATATATATGGGTTGTATATATTGGGCTCAAACAGGCACCATCACAGGTATGATCCTTTAAGTGTGAATTATTTTCATAAGTTACTACCTGTCTACATGCTAATACAATAAAAAATATATATATCTAATATATGAATACCTATAATTCAATCAAAATCTAATTATGTTTTTGTTGACTGGTATGTAATATTAACATACCAGTTTTTAACATACATTACATTACTACAGTTAATCAAATTAGATGAATTATTAGTTTATTAAATGGTTGCTGAGGAGTGAAACAGATTAAATTAACGGTCTTTATAATCACATTAGACAGTTTTCAGGCATTACTGTAAGCTGTTCTGTTGTTTGCCCATGTCACTCATAGTCCCGCTGTTTTCCACATTTATGGTCATAATCCTTCTCGTCACTCAGGAAGCAGTTGGCTCTCCATGTTTACTGTGCTTTTGATTTAGTTTCAACCTTTTCTGCTTCTGACCAGCTGTGCTACCTAAAGTTGTTGCTTCCTTTATGCTGAAAACCCTGTCATGTCGTTTGGAACTAAGATTCTATGTCCCTTAGTTTTATCAGGATTATTTAATTTAGTTTAAACAATATTGCTTTAAGAATGCAAATTTCAGATCACAACAAAATCTAATAAATTGATCCTTGCTCCTGTCTGTCCCTCACATTTCACATTAAATCATGACTTTGTTTTTTGAGATATCCTGATAAGACACAGACACTGACAAGGGCAAAGACAATCTCCTTGGCTGAGATAAATGTATTGGAGCTGCTGAGGAAATCGATCTAATGAAGAATTTATACAGATACAAATTGGACTGGCTTGATAATGGCTTTTATGTTTGTAGTGATGACAAACTGCTTACGTAGTTACATAGACTGGGAAATAACTGGCATGTGATTTTTTTTTTTTTTTTTTTTTTTTTTCCGAGTTCTCACTTTTTTATTAGCTCAGTGCAATCAGGGAAAGCACCAGCCCCTTCAACTCCTCTTCATTACAGCGGCCCCATTTTCATTGTCTCTGCCTCACTCCTTTATCCATGCTGCCAGCCTTTGTTTTTTCTGTTCTCTTCTGACGAGATATCATTATCCTGATCTCCATCTTTGAATGAGTCCCTCGTATGGAGAGCCTTGAGTGTTTTGTGTGTGCACACGTGAGCCCCCTTTTCTTTTTTTTTAACACTATACTCCCACTACTCTTGCACTTCCTGTCTGTTTGGTTTTAGCCAGCATGTCTATGTTTGCCAAATGCCACTAACCCAGTCAGAGAGCAGCAAGCTAAAAAAAAAAAAAAAANAAAAAAAAAAAAAAAAACTGTGGGAGTGTGGAGTTCCTGACTGGGGCTGTTGCGTGTTGGGCTCATATCCAGGAATGTCAGAGCTCCACCTAGTATGACTCATTGTTTCCACAAAACCACAGTGGGGAGGGGAACTCTAAAAATCCCACGTCATTTACAGGAAGTGGTCACGCTGACTCCCACTCTGTTAGGAAAAACAACTAAAATAAAAAATTGACTTTCTCTCTGTAATACAAACATACAACATACACACATATGTACATACACACACAAATCCAACTTCCATCTCTCTTTAGCACTGCTTTTTTTTTTTTTTTCCTGAACAGTGATACATTTTAATTCATCCCTGCAAAGAGTAACAGCCCTTCTGTCTACCCCTAGTGGTAAGAATGATGTAAGAATTTTAATATTACCAAATTCAGTAACAATTCAGTAATAGATTGTTATAGGACACACTCATTTTCAGGGTTGTTTTCTTAGTTTTTTTTTTTTTTTTNTTTTTTTTTTTTTTTTGTTTGTTTGTTTTTTACAAGGTTTGTCCAGTCAGAAGAGCATAAGATAAATGCAGAAGTGGTGGGTTGAAGTTGGTCTTACTGCATATTTATGGAATACATGACTTCTGTTTTGTCTGCATGTTCTCAGATCAGAGTTTCTCTTCTTGTTTTAATGAAGTAAGGTTATTTTTTTAATTTACTCACTACTGTATAATTTATAATGTTCAGCCTCAATCCACTCTGTGTTGGTTGTGCTCTGGAAATAAATGTAGACAAAACTCACAACAAGCTTGTTATATTTTGGGCATTTATGCCGCTCTAAGCTGATGTTCTCCATTAACCACCAGCATCAGATCATCATTTCCCTGCTCCCTTCAACAGCTAGTTTACATCAGAAAGAAATAGTTTTTGGTCAAGAAATTCTTTGAAATGTTTGTTTAGTTATTTATTTTCAGTATTAATGCTGTATCAACTCCTCGCCTTATTTAAATCCTGTCCTGTGTTTGCTTACAGCGGTGATAGCCACCTCCACCCATACCACAGTGGTTACTAACACCCCTCAGCAGTACCCCCAGCAGCCAACTATGACCCCTGGACAGCCGCAGTCCTATCAGGGACCCCACTATCCAGGCTACCATCCTGTACCTGTCCAGCCTGGATATGGAAGCCAGCCCATGCCTCAGGGCTACGGAGGACAGCCTATGCCCACTTACCAAGGACAGCCATACACACCAGGACCACCACCAACATATCAGGAAGCCAGTGAGTTTGGACCTTTGTGAATTAGATAGATAGTTACTGGTCTGACAGCAAAACTTGCTGTGTTCTCTGTGATCTTACTTTACATGTTCTGTTGGCGTTACTGGAAGTTGTTTTGGATTTGAGAGTCAACTAAACAACTAAAATTAAAAAGTTGATGCATATACTGCACAAAATAAATAAAGAAGTACAGCGCCCTCCACAAATATGGGCACCCTTGGTAATGGGTGTGAAAAAAAAGTTTTTCTTATTTATTCTCTTGAGCGTTCATTCAAAATATTAACAAAAGTATAACCTTAAACTAAAGTAAGTTAATTGAAAGAAAAAATAATTCTTATCATAAAACAAATATTTATCTCAATTGGCCTGGTGGCATTTGATCGTAGTTTTGGAGACTTTCTGACTCCAAGACACAACTAACTTCTGCAGTTCTCCAGCTGTAATGCTTGGAGACTCGTTGGCTACTTGAACCATCCTCCTCACTGTGCGTGGAGTCAGTACAGACAAATGTCCTCTTTCAGGCTGATTCAGGAAAATATTTGTTTCATGATGAAGAATTTCTTTTTCTTTTAATTTTTTATTAAAGGTTATATTTTTGTTAATATTTTGAATGAAAGATCAAGAGGATAAACATAAAGACTTGTTTTTCACAGCCCATTTTGCTTTTATGGTACCAAAGGTACTAAATATTTGTGAAAGGCGGGGCACTGTATCTGCACACAGTGCAGTTACTCTAGTTCTTCATTTCCTTGTATTTTTTGTTGCTATAGCTGTGATTGTACTTTTTTTTTTTTACAATCCAATAGGGCTGCATTTCTCAAATAACCANTGCTATAGCTGTGATTGTACTTTTTTTTTTTTACAATCCAATAGGGCTGCATTTCTCAAATAACCACGCAAGCAACAAACAGAAATGAGGTTCTTGAATTTTTAGGATTAACCAACATCATTACACGAAGTTGATGATTACGGTGTTTTTCAGTAACAGCACACTTAAAAAGTGCCCTTTAATGATGGGTAATGATATATTGTGGTGTAGCAGTGTTTCCCACAGGTTGAAAATTTACTTGTGGCGGTGGGTGGAATGGGCGGGTTCAGTGATAACCTTATCAAGAATACAAGCTATCCAGGGGGTTGGCGCAGGCGAAACGAGATGCACACAAATAGTGCAGCAGTTGGACATTCAGTTTCGCTTTCTTGCTGTCTCCGCTTTCATTGTTTTCGCTTATGTATGTGTGCGTGTCAGTCAGATTTGTATTGCGTTTAAGGCTGAGTCGTCCCGCGAAACCTGGGCAGGTCTTCAGAAACCTGGGCGGGCCGCCCAAGTTTTGCCTATGTATAGAAAACACTGTAGTATTTATTAAAAAAAAAAAAAAAAAAAAAAAACTGAGGTAATGCATTATGCGATTTTGGTGTTATTGAAGCAGATGTGGCATAATGACCACTGGCATAAGGTTTGCCCATATATAAATTTCAGAAAATAAGATATGAAATATATTTACTCAAGATTTTCCCATACATAGGCAAAATTTGGGCGACCCGCCCAGATTTCTGAAGACCCGCCCAGGTTTTGTGGACATCCCAGTCTCAAAAACTATACAAATCCGACTGCCATGCGCGCATACATAAGCGAAAGCGGAGACAGCGAGAAAGCGAAGCTGAATGTTTGACTGCTGCACTACCTGTGTGTATCTCGTGTGTNAATAAGGTTATCACTATCACTGAACCCGCCCATGCCATCCACTGCCAACAGTAAATTTTCAACCCAACCTGTGGGAAACACTGTTTACTCAGTTGTTAGACGGGAACCAACCCTGTGGTTACTGCCAAAACATTTATAGTTATTTCATCCTAATACCATGTTTTCTTTGTGTCTAGCCGGGCCTTTCTACCCTCCTGCTCCGATGCCTTACAGCCAGGCCGCCTTCAACCCAGGACAGNTAGCCGGGCCTTTCTACCCTCCTGCTCCGATGCCTTACAGCCAGGCCGCCTTCAACCCAGGACAGCCAGCGTATCCTCCACAGCCTCCTGTCCAGTTTGAGCCCAACGCTCCACCTCCACAGGCAGACTACCTTGCCCAGCCAGCATTTAACCCAGATTATGTAGCACCACCACCCAAGACTGGATAATGGACCCCCCCCCCCCCCCCCCCNTGCATAATCGGCCATTTTATGGGTGCTGTGACATTTTTGAACTTGGCAGAGTTGGAAAGGTGTTATTTGAATTTAGACTGTTGATTCATGTGTGATGGAGATTAAATATGGGAATGTCATAACACCGTTGTTGTAGTGCATCTGAATCTTGGAGGAGCTGCCAAGATACAGTGCATCTTGGAAGAGAAAAAGTTGATACCTTTTGGGTTATGGACTTTCAAAGGGGAAATTTTTTTTAAATAAATGTGCTATTTTTTTGGTGGCATCATTATAGTCCATTTAGAGAGCGAAAGTAAAACCACTGAGCCAAAGTGTTAAGAGTGTATCAAGTGCTTTGGGTTTTTCAGCATTCTGAACATGCCCCAACCTCTCCCTCTGAGTTCTTGTGTAGCTAAACCTGTCTGAGCTCTTAGAATAGAAGCAGATTCAGTGGTCAGATTTGTGGAAAATATATGGCTGGCTATGACCATAATCTCATTGTTTTCTGCTGGTATTTTTGATTGATAAAGAGCGTTTTCTGTCATATGTTTTTGTCTTTGGAGGGCATGTGATGCATTATATTTGTTATTTGGGAACAAATTAAGTCCAAAGTGCATAATATTTCTCAATGGAGGATTTATTAAAGCATACAATACATTTCATTATAAGCATATCTGTTGGCTACTTACTGTACATTCAGAGCATAACAGAGTGTTTAATGTGTGTTCAGGAAATGGGTCTTCTTTTAATTCTGAAGTCATAAACATTTTGTGAAAGACCTGGCCCTACTATAGCCTTATCAGTGGAAAATGTGGTTTTCTACACTATGAAGCTGTTTATTTTTAAGCCTAATAACAAAAGGGAATGTTTATCATGCAGTTATTTTAAATATACAGCTTCTGTATCTCCACATATTGTATTGCATGTCAACTCCAAGGAAATTCATTTAATTGCCCCGTGTTCATGCACGTTAGATTACACTTTTTTTTTTTTTTTTTTTTNGTGTCAGGATATGCTTTACATTTTTAGCTTGTCCATCAGGAGATGATAGCTTGTGTGAAATAACCAAAGGATTGGATTTTGTTTCTTTCAATTGACCACATTAACATAGTTCAGTCCACTAAAAGAGAGAAAATGCAAGAGACATTGGTGCCTTTTTTAACCTTTACCTTGTAAATGTCTCCCCTTTCCTACACACCCTGTCCTAACCTCTTAGTCTTATTTGAACCAAAACTATTTCATAATTCATCAGTGTTTGATGTGTTTTCTTGTTATCTTCAAGTCATGTTTACTTTGCAAACTTCCATGCAAGTGTCAACCAAAATCCAGATCATTCTGCATAGTGGCCATGTGTTCAACATTGCTACTAGCAAATGATAAAATCTCCATGCATTGAATAGCCTTATCACTCTCATTTCAGCACAAACTGTGCATGTCATAAAACTTTAGGTCATCATATTCTAGTTCAGTATTGTTTAATTGTTTGTCAGTTATTCTTGTGTTATTTGTTATTGAAATTATATTTAATGAAATTTTCAACTGTTGTTACTGTTCTATCAGATTTTATCAGCATATTTTCAGCTTTTCATTCTGAGCTAAAATGCCGTCTTTGTCCTGCTCTGTCACGTGTTTTTGGAATCACTTGCAAATAGTTTCCCTAAGTGACCTTTTCCTTTGGAGAAAAATCACTCTGTTTATGTGACAAGTCAAATGTTGATCTTTAGCTGCAGACGTTTCATCATTTAGACATTGGATTTGTAGGTCATCCAAAATTAGTAACATATTCTCTTTAAAGTTCTCTATGTGTGCTTCACAGTATCACAAGCTGGGGCTTCAGAATGACCTTCAGTCTCATCTAGATATAACCACATACCAGGTTGTGAAAATAGTCTTTGATCACTTCTATGTCTCTCCAGATCAGATTGCTATCCTCAAACATTTTGCACTTTGCAACTTGGTTTTTGAATGGAATTTGCATGCACGTTTCTTACTGACCAAGTGATCTCTGTAGTAAATACTGCTTTGTCCTCTTGTCCTCTGTGCTGTTTTGAAACCTGTATTTATGTACAATATATTGCCCTTATTTCTATCCCTTGGCCAGTTCTGGTTCTTCACAATGAATTGAGTGTGTTACAGCCATTGAAAGAGTTAACAGAGGACATATATCCTTGTTGAGGTTCTGTGTTACTCATTTAAGAACTGTCAGTGATGCATTTGTGAGAATATATGATTATACTTTGTGAAAATTCCTCCACTTCCTCTGCAGAGTTAAATAAAACATATTTTCTGTTTTCTCCAACTTTGGTTATTGAACTTTTCACTCAGAAAATACTAACTCGAAGAGCGCTTGTGTCAAAGTATGTCCAAGATAACTCGGAAGCAAAATGGATCGAAGAAGAATGAAAATTTAAAAAAAAAGAGAGAAAGAAAAATAAGCATTTTCGATGCATGTAAGCAAGGGCCAACAATGAACAACATGACGTACAGATAGATCACTGGAGATGTCTATTAAATCTAGAAAATGTGATTATGACTTCTGTCTTCACTTTGGGATGATGCAGTATGGTGGTCCATGTAAAACATTTCAGACTCATCTTATCTAAACCAGCATTGCTTTATTAGATTTGGCTCTATTTTCATTAGTCCAAGCTGTACATTGTCAGGCTCAGCTCAGCATCCAACAAACAACTGACCTGCTGTTCTTTTTGTTTCTGTTTTGATTTTTGTATCTTTTACATGTGGCATTGTCTTTTCATTTTTGATTATTATTATTATGTATGTACCACGTGTATGTACCATGTACCACAACTTTGACTTCAAAACATATATTTTCCATCTGAATCAATGATGGTTTGCTGTTGATTGTTGAAATATAATTAAAAAATCCAATTAAATTCTAATACAGCAACGACTGCAGCAATGATCCTTCTTAAATGCCCTAATGGCAACGGCAAAAATGACGTATGGAATGTTGCTGTGCTTGTTGCTATAAGGGAAGGACAGAGAGGTACAAACTTGTTTCCTCGTTGAAATGAGTGATCATTGTTACAGTATGTCACTGCAGCTATGGCTTCAAGTGTTTTGTCCAATCTCGTGTGTGTTTTCTGTGTGATCCTACTCCCAGCTGTATATGGTGAGTTTTATTTTGGGATTTATTCAAGCAGTTTTATGCCAGTTTTAATGATTTATTTATATTTTTAATTTATTATTACATGCTGGGAGAAACTAAAACCAAAATGATTCAGTCAAGGTAAATTATAATTGAGTGTACAATTATGTTTTGTCTTTTCATTCGGAATGTGGCCTAATATTTAGTTAATCAGGTGCAAGGATGTAACTGCTGCTTTCATTTTACTTCAGAGTGGATCCATTTTTCATAAAGGGTGTGCATTGGTGTTCATGTGTGCACTTAGTTTCAGTTCATGTTCTTGTCTGTACATGTGTCATCATGCAATGAGACACAAAGCAACGACAGTTAAGACTCAGACAGTTCAGACAAAATAGCTTCAACAACTAGTCTTTTAGGGTTATCTCACATTTCTTAATAAAATTGTATGTCTTTTATATCACAGGTGATTACTGCAGAGAATTCTGGGACACTGATGGTAATTACTATGACATCCAGCAATGCGGCTCATATTATTGCTGTGGAACTTGCAAGCAAAAATACTGCTGCATTGATGCTAAATTGCAACTACCTCAAGATGAACAAATATGCTGTTCTACGAGGTACTTGTTTTTTTACTCTCCATAGTATTTGATAAAAAAATAAAAATTAAAAATAAAAAAAAAAAAATGTGATGAGGAATACAAAAGGATTCTCTCAAAGGCCAGTTCATTTGTAAAAATTCTATACCAGGGATTTCTGACACCACCACCATTATTTATTTAATATACAGTGACAATTTTATTTATTTATTACACCTCTCAGAATCACATTTTATTATTTATTTTTTCACAATTTGCGTCAATATAGCTTTTCAAAAGGAAGCAGCTTTGCTGTTGTCCTGGGCAGCATCATCGGCTCTGTCTTCCCCTTCTTCATCTGTGTGTCTCTCATCATCTGCTGTCTGTGTCCTTGTTGCATTCTCTACAAGAGGTGTTGAGAAAGGTGCAACCAAAGGCATCAAAGTAGGAAACGTTGTGCTTCTACTGACAGTTTGATACCATACAATTCTTTACCTCTGTGCAAGCAACTACTCTATATTATTATGTAGTATTACAGTAAAGTGAGTATGCAGCAATCAATATGCAACTGATTACAGGTGGACAAAAATTTGCAAATCATTGACAGTTGGTGATGATAATTAGTGACAGTGAAATTTTCACAATTTTTGTTGTTTCCAAACAAATCTCTGACTTTCCCCAGATGTGATCAGCACCACCACAATAGTCAATGTACCCCAGCAGCCACCGACCCCCTCATACCCAGGCTACCACTCTGTGCCTGTTCATCCTGGATATGGAGCCCAACCTGTACCCTCAGCACCACCACCAACATATATGGAAGCTAGTGAGTTACTGCACATTGCACAATTCTGCTAACTTGTGGTAGGCACATTTATATTTTTAGACTAATTAAACCAGGAAACAGAAGATCAGCATCTTAGCATGGTCGCCTCCTGGGTTGGTATCACCTGCTTGTCCAGGCTGATCCATCTGTAAAACACATAGAGTTCTCTGTATTGTATTTTGTGATATAATTTAAACAAGATTATCATCTGATTCACATCAAGCACATTTTATTGTGCATCATGTTATACTCCAGTATGCTGGGATACGATAGCTACTCAGTTTTAGTGAATAATAGTACTATGCAGGGCTGCATCTCATAATCTGGGAAAGCAACACATTATTTTTCTCTTTAAATATGTTTTTTCTTGTGTTTTTTTTATTTTTTGTTTATTTATTTTCAACCTGTCCACCTTCCTCTTCAGCCGCATTTGTACAGGGACAGCCAATGTACAGCCCTGCATCCCTGCAGTCCCATGGACTGCAACACTTAGATGACCTGGATCATCCACCCTACAACCCCTCTTATGGTCCCAATCCAAACAATGGATATCATCTTATTTCAAAATGCTGCTTTTTTGGTTCTTACTGGTCCATCATATCTATTCTAGTAGAAGTGTGAAATGTTGTGTGGAACTGGGTGTCTTGGAAAGTAAGAAATATGTTGATAAGAAAAATAGCATAGATGTTAAGGAAAACATAACCACATAGCTTGAAACCAGTTGCAGTAAGTATATTAGTCCCCTGTTTGTCTGATTTGTGATTCAAATTAATGTTTTTGGAAAATATATGTTTATGCCAGTGTCCATATTTGAAGTAATTCCATGTGTGCTCTTAAAAGTAATTATACTGTTTTATTTTGTAAACCTGCTTACTGTAACATAGAGAAAATAAACACCTATGAAAGGCAACTGACATAGCAAAATAAAGTATTGGTTCTCTTGCATTAGTGATGTTACTGTAGACAATGATGGTAATGCTGGTAGGTAGATAGATAGATAGATAGATAGATAGATAGATAGATAGATAGATAGATAGATAGATAGATAGATGTGAGACATCTGATGTCAACATTTGAGCATGAAGCACAAAAAGTGTAAAACTATAGAACAGGTACATACTCATATTTAGAGTAGCGGTCTCTAATCCACAACACTTAGCACTGTTTGATGAGCTCCCAAAATTTAAATAAGTATTTAATAAAACTTTCATGGTTGGATTCAGAACTTCTGGGCTATAAACACACACCTTATGAATAATATTTACTGTAGCATTTCATAATGTGGGTGCTTGTTGTCCTGGAAGTGCTGAATCCAACCATACAGTTTTTTTTTTTTTTTTNGTTTTTTTTTTTTTTTGTTTTTTTCACTTTTTATGTAAATTGAATTTTTTTTAGGGATCATCAAACATGAGACATTTACCAATAGCATTTCTCTTCAAGGATTTTGGAAATTAATTACTCCACAATGCAACAGTAAAAATTGTTTATAATATGTGTGATTATACAGATATGTGATTGGCATACTTTTTCATTTTTGATCAACCCTGCAGAATCCAACCATATTAGTCTACTACTTATGGAAATTGAAAATTTTAGGGCATATTGAAATAACATGTAAATAGCCAATAGGCTATTTACATGCCTTTTAAAAACTGAAAAATGCTGGATGTTATTTTTGAAATTAACAAATTTGTTTGGCCCATAAGTGTTAGCAATAAATCTTTAACGTCTTTTTTGTAACACTAGATTGTTCATTGTGACAAAGTGTAATACAATCACACAATGGCTTCAAACAGCTTCTGGCTGTTTGGTAAAGTGTAAAGTTTAGAATAAATGTGCCTTCCGTTTGTATGTGTAGCTGGTTTGACTACAAATGTGCAAAAGGTGGATGGCTTGACAGCAGTTTTTGGGGTTATGTGTAGTTAAATAGCTGGAATGAGCATGCTTGCATTTAATCCCATAATAACCTGCAGCACCTCTTCTTATAGCCTCCCACACTATCCATGAATCAATACAGTAATAGTGCTGACTGCAGCGCTCTCAGTCATCAGAGTGATGGGAGGCTAAAGAAACATTAGCCTGCCTGTATATACTGCTGCCTGCCTGTCATCTAAAATAAGCTCTCTCCTTGAAGTGTGGCTTGGACTGCTAATGAGCACTTATGTTGGAATTCCAGTGTCATGGACAATATGGCAGATAATCTTTACAGCCAGCCATCACTATTGTTCTTTTCAGCTTCGTCCCTTTTTCTTCTCTTTTCCTCCTTCCTTCCATCCCTCCCTCTGACAGTGCTTTGTTCTCTCTGAGGGCATTGTTGTCTGGCCTTCTGCCCAAGCGGCCATTATGATGTTTTCAGCTTTTTTTCTCAAAATCCCACACTATTTTTCTTTTCTTTTTTTTCTTTCACTCCATGGAATCCCACATCTCAAGCCACAGCTCCTGGATGCAAGAAAATGACAAAAGGACGTGTGTTGTTGAAGATCTGTTGATGCCAGCCTTTTGATCAAGGTTTAGTTTTGCTCAGAACACCTCACAAAACCACACACTCACAATGCAGAGTCATTCTTGCCTCAATCCTTCAGATAGATACAGGCATGCTGTACTTTCCCATGTACAAGGAAGCACAAACAGAAATGACACAATTTATAGTACAATGTTTTAATCAATTTCATTTCCAGGGATACATAGTTTTGTGTATCAAACTGATATTTGTTCAACAGAGTGTGCAACATTGTCCTAAGACTACAGATACAGTGGGAGAATAGGCACTCTTTTATTATTATTATTCCATATTAGGACACTAGGGGGCAGAAAGTGCATGATACCAGAAGCTTGTCCATGATGCCATCCAGACCACATGGGAGGACTTCAGCATCCATCCAGGAACCCGACCACACTCCATATAGACACTAATCTGCAATCATATTTAATTCTTTTGAAGTTCTGTAAAGGAACGTTGCCATCTTTTTGTCAGCACTCAAAGGTAACTTCACCCCAGACCAGTCAGAGTTGCTACTTTGTGTCACCCTAAAATGATCAATTGTACGGCATTTAATTGGGAAAGCAGGATCCAAAATTGCAAGAATGAGGCCCTCCTTAAAACCATGGCCACTAGTATTTTTCATGTCCTTGTGTCTTTGGTGTGCAACCGTTGTGTGTGAGGTTTATTGTGCAGAACAGTTGTGGTCACACTGACAGCTGCACACAGACTGACACAAAGAGAAACAGAAATCATCTGAACAAAACAAAACAAGTGTGGGTGAATTTGCAGATCATGGAGACAATGCAGAGAGAGGGTGGAACTGATATGAAGTGACACTTAGCAGAAGAGGCTGTCATTCTGTTTGTTTGAAGAATGCATGGATAAGTATAAAAATTATATGTTATATATTTGGCTGAGTTGTGTTGATCCACATTCTTTCAATTTGATATGCTTTGTTGGGATAATGCAATTTTCCTGATTATGTCACTGTTATCATTGTTCTGTCACAACACATACATTGCACCACTTTGTTTTTTCAAAGGAGCAAAAGGTCTGTAATAAAGTTTCCTGGGTCACTGTGCACATTCCATTCCACCTCCTTTTGTCTCCCACATTCATTCCACATCACTGCCAGTGGAAGTCAGGAGTCATTTCAACTCACGATTCTCAGAGGCAAAAAAAAAAATAAAAAAAAAAATAAAAAAGATCCTTTTGATGTTTTGCAATCTTTACCTGATCTGCACCAATTATAGGCTTTTTTCACATCAAAAATTCTGTCTCTCTCTCTTTATGTTTCTCAGATCCATAAGCACCTGTATCAACGAGTGGATACTGATGGATACAGAGTGGACCATGGTGAACTCAACAGATAAAACAGTCTGGCGTCTTTTCCCTCCTCTCCCTATTCACCAGCTTCCAAGTATCTTGACAACCTTGCCTGGTATTTTGGCAGCAGTCCCTTGAGTGTTGATGTCAGCTGAGAGAAGGAGGTGGAGGGTGGAGAGACTGAAAGGGGGGGGGNNNGGGAGGAGTGAGCGGGCTATTCAAGGCACTTGTCCTCTGTCTCCCTCAGTCACACAGAGCGGGCAGGGCCGGGGGGAGCATAGAGGAGGAGGGGGGAGGCACACATGCATTGAGAGAAACACACTTGTACTCACACACACATGCTGCTGTAGTAGCCAACGCAGCCACATTTTCACAGCCTCCTCCACAGACTGACAGCAGCAAACGGAGCTGAGAGCCAGCACATAGAGAGAGAGAGAGAGAGAGAGAGAGAGAGAGAGAGAGAGAGAGAATAACAAGGGAGGCATCCACAGGAGCTGGAGTAGAGAGGAAAAGAGAGGAGATTTACACAGGATTTGCCCTTTTCTCTTTGAGCTCTCTATCAAAGCCTTTGGGGCCCGGAAAAGGAATCACCCCTCTACTCTTCTTGAACTGAACTTGCTCTGCTCAAGGACCTGCATTTTGCTATGGCACCTTCTGTGGGACAGAGAAACGTTGTCTCCCTCTCATCTTGTCCACATCGTTGGAGTATTCTGTTCTGGGTGCTGTTGACTCTTTTAAGCCTAGTCTGTGGGTTTAATCTGGATACTACTCACACACTGCACAAGCTGGGAGACCATGGCACCTTCTTTGGTTTCTCTCTAGCACTTCACCAACAGCTTACCCCAGATCCTCAGAGCTGGTAAGAGGTCAAATTCTGTATGCTGTATGTCTGTGGCTTGACTTAATGAACAACTTGCATCTTCACTTAAGGTTTGTGATATACTGTACTTGCACCTGCTCTCTTCCATGTATCACATCTGTAAGGACACAGCCAGCATTTCTATGCTGAACCAGTCCTTGGATTTGCTCATTTATTGATTCCAGAACACCACACATAAATCTAGAGCCATGGACCAAGTGAAGTAGTTTCATTATGGTTATGTGAGGCATGTACAGCGAGGGCAGTCTGAGCTGAGCTAACAGGCCATGATTTACAGAAAGTGGATGAGAGAAGGCTTGCTGAATCAGCAGGCAGACTGTGATACCTGATGAATGGAAATAATGCTTTTACAGTAATTTTGCTGGATCAGTTCAGGTCTGATTCCTTTGCTGCATTGATGAGGTTTTCACTGTTAGCAGAGATACTGTGTTGGTGTTTAACTCATACTGCAGGTCTGTGTGTATATGTTTTCACAAATCACTTATGAAAGTGTGCTTGAGTGTTTGTGTATGTGACTATGTTTATTCTCTGATCTGCTGACATCATCTGTTTGCTTTCATCTGTTTGTTTGGTGCATCTTTCAGTACCCGGAAAACTCATAAGCCCTTTTCCCATCCTCCAGAAACCATGAATAAATCATAACAATGCTTCTGCTTGTAAATCTTTGGAAATGTCTACTGCATGACTGTAAATAAGTGTTAGCCTTAATTTATCCCTCCTGAAGCTTTGCAATTAATAATGAATGATGAGAATGCAAAGGTGCAGATGTTTCATTTGACAAGGTGCCAGAGGAAATTATTTTTTGTAATATATCTGTAGCATTTATCCTCAGAAGTTATTTTCGCCTACAAATTGTTCAACATGCAGTTGGCACAGTGTGGCATGGCTGTAATGCATATAATTTTAAGTGAATATAATCTTAGAAATAGCTACAATCTCTTCCAGAAAAAAAAAAAAAAAANAAAAAAAAAAAAAAAACAGTTTAAATAAGATAAATAATTTATCACAGGTCTCTGTTAAGGAGCTCCAAATTTAACTGTTGGCTCCTCAGTTTACTCAGCCTGGAGTCATCCTGTCACCTGGTTAGACCAGGGGAATGATATCAGCATTCAGACAGATAGACAGTCAGCGTCAGGTGAGAATGTCATTCCCTCATGCCCTCAGACTGTTCAACAATAATCCTGGAACTTATTTTAAAAATTATGTCACCACAAGATTACAGTAATATTTTATGTCAGTGTCAGCAAGAATGTATTTAAGGCATTTGGAGTGATTAGTCTTGAATCTGGATGAGGGAAATGTAAGTTTGCAAGTGTACAATCATCATACTGTGACAGATACAGTAGAGTAGAGTTAGATATGCAGATAATCAATTTAATGACCTAATGTGCTGATGTGATACATCTACTGGAAGTGTGTAGGATGAATAATGCTCTTGCCAATGTGACATCACTCATACGATATGCATAAATTACCTGATGATGATTTCATGATCTTGCAAAATCTGGGGGTGATTTTATGGCAATTCCACTAAGTGTTTGCTGACTGAATAATACATTTCCATTATGTTTGATAATGGAGCACTCTGTATTATTGCAGTTCAGATCGGGGAGTTCTCCAAGGTACTCATAAGTTCTGCTCATGATAGTTTTACTGATCTCAGAATAGTTTGCCTGAAACTTATTGTAATTAGATGCTATTGACTCATGTTGTCTTTGTAATAGAAAGGATTGGGTTGCTGTACCCTGTGGACATGCTTAATGGAGATCATTGTGCCTTATGCCACCTGACTCAATGGTGAAAATGATATCACTGCTTTGATGTTCTGCCCTGTGCTTACTCATATTTGTATCACACGACCCATAATGTTACAGTGCTAATAGAGATGAGCTTAGTCATCCTGTAACCCTTTTAGAGTTTCATCTTATCTAGTTGTAGAGGTTGGCAGCACAGAGGAAAAAAAGTTCAATCTTAGAGAGAGATCAGAGAGGTCATATATTCCACAGAGGCATTGAATCTGAACCATCACACAATAAATCCAGCTTTAAACACAGTACTGACAGCCTTTTTGTTGAGTTGTATCTCTTCAGTCTGGGATTATCAGCTGCCTCAAATGTTGTGGCCTCTTTTCAGTATGGCAGAAAAGGTCAAGGCATATGTCCGTCCACTGCCCTCGCCCTCAACCCACATGACCCTAAGAGCTCATACTGACTGGCATGCTGTAAGGAGATCCTCGTCAGTGAAGCATCTGGAGGAAGTACAAGAATGCCACACATGAAGGGGTATCAGAAGCTAGATCAGACTTGTGTAAAACAAGCTGTATTGTCATTTGTGGTTGTTGTCCCAAAGCAGAAGCCCTAAGATGAACTGGAGGAAATCTGCTGCTGCTCTCAAAGACAGAGGACGAGATGAGGGGGTATTTGAGTCTGAGTTATGTGTACCTCTTCTATTTATACTGCTATGAGAAGCTCTTCTGCTAATAGTTTACTGCCTGGTGAAGAAAAGAAGCCCGCTGTGCATAATTCCTCTCCTGCCATTCTCCCTGAATACAGCTACTGCATGTTCACTGTAAAATACATCTGAATAAACCCCAGAAGTTAATCCAAGCCTATGAATTATTATCTATTTAAGAAAATTTGAAAGAGAACAGGTTGTGTGCAAGTGTGGGGCCTTTGTCCTTAAATGTACAACATACATACCCTTTACTTTATAAACCCTATGCATGCTGATTGTCTGTATAGGCACCATTCAGGGTAACATTATATTCTGTCATCTTATAATGTCTTACATTGATATACTAAGGACAGAACTTGTGATAGCACAAAATAGCGGAAAGCTCTCTGCATATATAAATATTTAGCTTACTGCCACAAGTATTTAAATCACAGTGTGCCCAACATTCCCATATTTGCTGGAACACATCTAGTTTTAGAGCTACTGTCATTGTTTTATGTTGGTCTGTACCTCATGATTTTATGCTTTTTCTCTCTGAGGCAACAACATGCTTTGACAAAGGTGGAGGAAGGCACTGACTGGATGTAGGTCGCAATTCATCTTTTATTGTTCTATTTGGCCTTGAAACACGTCTGCTATATCTCTATTTTGCTGCACCCCCTCCCACCCACACACACAGTTGCTTGTCGAAGGACTAAATTATAGCAAACATTCTCGTTTCTTTGTTTATGGGTACACCATAGCAGCACAACAGGTTACCATACTCTCCCAAAATTTTGACAGGGTTGTTAGAAAGCTATTTATTCATTAAATTGATTATTATCCAAACTAGAATTGATTGTATTGCAGTGTTGTCTGATCCAGAGAAAGCAGAACGTTTTAGGTTGAAGTCAGGTTCATGTAAAAAGCTGGAATATTTTTAGTTTTTCCTTCATGTGATGAGCGGGGTCCTTTACACTTTACAGTCCAACTGCTTTTGTATAAGAAAACATACACATGCATGTCAATGAGGGACAGCATAATACCATCACACATTCAGAACACTGAAGAATTTCTGGGGGCCAATTTGCATTAAAATAGCCAAATAAAAGCAGCTTTTTGAACCTCATCATAAGAGTTCAGAGTGACCCTTCCCCCTTTCCTTCTCTAATCTAATTCATGATTTTTTCAGTCCTCTCCTTTTCTGTTGTCTCTTTTAGTCTCTCTCATAGTAACTGTTGTTGCTAAACGTCCCAGAGACCATTCATGTGAAAGCCTCGTAAATGTAGGAGCTAACCATGTTGCAGTGCTTATTTATATGCAAACGATCAGAAAGAGCAAAGGGTAACATGCTTTACAGTTTCAAACACACACACACAAAGAAAGCGAGAGAGAGAGAGAGAGAGAGAGAGAGAGAGAGAGAGAGAGAGGGAGAGAGAGAGAGAGAGAGATTAATGCCACTACTCTATTTAGCATTCTCCCACAGCCGCTCTACTGGCCTGCCTGCTCTGACAAAAGCTCGGTGGGAAGCAGTGCTGCTTGGCTAAGAGCTTTCAGGAATATGAATATTATTCTGCAGACCACGTGCTCTCCAGACAGAGAGAGACAATTTGCAGAGTCAGGAGGAAATATGCAACTTAGATCTGATGGAAGTGCAGGAGTAATTCCCTGTTTGGCAATGTAGAAGGAGCAAGAGCTGATACTGCATTTACACTTCTGGAGCAGTTGGCTGATACTTTTAGATAAAAGTGCAGGTCATCCTGCACTTATGTATGCTATCAAGTTTTTTGAAGTGTTGTTACATTGTCAGGAAAATTAATCTTTGTATTTGATGACTCATATATATATATATATATTTTATAAGTAAATGATAGAGTTTGTCCTTGTAGTTATCTGGTTAAGCTTGAAATTAATCCTGGAGTTGACTATGAATATAGTACAAGCTGTGTGTGGGGGAGGGATATGGTGGTGGTAGGGGTGGTGGCAGTGGTAGTGGGGGGCTGCAGAGATTAATAAATCATGGCAGGTCTCAACTTTGATTATAATGTGAGTGTGTGCACACTTATGCCTGTGTGTTTAGAGACAGTTGGGTGCATTCTGATTAAAAAAAAACAAAAAACAGTTTAATCAATCAGCTGATGGCAGTTCTTCTGGGAACTGACACTGTACTGAGATCAGAGAGATGCTATGAATAGCAGACAGGAACAGGAAATTACAAGGGATGTGGAGGCTTTTTGTTTGTATTTATTAGAAAAGATTTGCTGATTGGTTTTATACAACAGCCTTCTGAGGATTATGGTGCAATTACTGTTATGCAAACTATTTAATTTCCTGAACAGTCGTGGCTTGAGTGGATCCTAGTATATGTCATTGTTCTTAATATCTTGTGCCAGGTTTAATTGAAATAAAGACAGCTGATGTGCAGAATCTGTTTAGCCTGATATAACCAGCTTAGTGCAGATTTTACTTGTGTCGGGATGACTGATATGACTCTTTTCTCTGATGTTAACTATCATGGGAAGGATATAGTATTCTGAAGGATACATGGTTTTCAGCCATGAATATAGCTGTTTGTCTTCTATTATTGACACCAGGTTTTTGTCTAATGGCATGGAATGCTCTTGGGAAAAGCCTGTTCGCTGATGTGGAGAGAAAGCCACACAGGGACTATGACTAAATGGTAGAGAAGCTATTCTGCAATTAGGTGGGGAATTACTTGCTGTCTGTCTCCCTCTCTCTTTATTATTTGTTCTCCCTCCATCTTTTTTTGTCTTGTTATTATATATGTCAGATGTTTTTGTTCATTTTCTTTCTCTCTGTTTGTTTTACATTCACTCTGTATCACTTTCTATGTCCATGGCTCCATTATATCAAACACTCCAGCCAGGTGAGCAGCCAAATTCTCTCGGGCTGTTCCAGTTTCCCCCTCAGTTCAAAGACATGCAAATTAGGTGCAAAGATACTGTAGATGGATGCATGGCTGATTCAGATGATCTGAACTACCAGCATACAACAACATTGTTAATATTACAGTCTAATGGAGTGAACAATACAATGATGGGATGGGNGGGCATTAAAAGGATCAGAAGAGGGATGATAGAGTTGTGTTCTCTTTTCATTTTGGACCTTCGGGCCAATCATTACCCCATCTATGCCTGGAAATGGCTCTTCACTTATTGATCAAGACAGAGGCAGGTTGTGAGCTTAAGGGTTGTTAAAGATGCATGTGCAGTAGGGATTGGGTTACTGATGTCCTTTATGATAGTTATCACCCTCCTCTCTGCAGCATAGTTTGATTGTTGTGTTAAAGTTCCAAGAGTTTTTGATAAAAGTTTCAAAATTCACGTCAAACTAAACCTGGGATGTTCTTGAACAAATCATTTGAGGAGGAAGTTGAGTCACATCCGTGGGCAGTGAACCACTTCATCCCAAAGGAGTTTTTGCATGCAGTGGCAGCTGTTTCTGTCTCTCTCATTGTGTTTAGTGTATGTTGTTCAGCTCTGTTCTCTCCTGTCAGAAGGGAGGAGAGAATGGGAGAGTTAAGGAGACATCCCAGATGAGATGTTGTAGAACTTGATGATTCATAGCTCGGTCATGTCATTCTCAGCTGTCATTCTTTCATCAGTAAAACTGGGAAGAAAGAGTCAGGTGTGAAAGCGACATTTACCAAAACTGGTAACCAGAGGCCTTTTAGCTCCATTTTATAGACTCACTGTCTCAGATGACCTGGAAGTTAGTGCGGTCAGTGTGCTGATTCAAAGTTTACACAGTTGTTGCACAGCTTTCTGTTCTCTGTATGCATACTTGTGTGCATGTGTGTATGCTTGTATATGTGTGTTTGTTGATGTCCATTTATATGCTCATGCCTCTATTAAGTCTGCATGCTTGCTCATTTGCCTTTGTATGTTTGATTGTGTGTGTGTGTGTGTCCAGGTCAGAGGTCATAGTCATGCCTCAGGATAACAACAGAAGGCCTAAAGTCCCATAGCCCTCATACTGATCCTATAGAGCCACTGTCTATGACATATTGCTCCCTGATGGACAGATGTCAAAGGGTGTGAACTAACAGATTATCAAGGGAGCATAAAGCAGTCATTAAATATAGAACATGGGATGGGTTAAAAAAAATTGTATCCACTGGTAATAGGCTTCATTTGCCCCTGACATGGATCTGCACACTCATATTGCTAGTGTCTGTCCTGTTAAGCAGACAGAGTGGATCATCAGTCACTTTGAAGTCCTTTTCTATTTGACGTGGATGCAGCTTGCATTCCCAGTTTTTTCTTTCCCTCTGTTTTAGTCTGAGTGCAGATGCTCTTTTCATGAACAAACAAAATGTATTTAAATTCCTTTGAAGTTGCAAAATTCATTTCTGCAGATTTCTGTGTGTTTTGTTTGTGTACTTAAATTTTCAGCTTGTGATTCTTTAACTGAAAACATAAAAATCACAAAAAATGGATGCTTAATGACAAACCAATCAGTCTTTACACAGACTTTAAGTCATTTAGAATGACGTAACCTAAAACACCAGGAGGAGATGCAGACAGCTGCTGCAGTAAAATGGGAAGAGGGTTGTCAGAGAGAAGACTAGAAAATGAATCATTGTTTAGGAAGTCACCTCCTGAATGACTTGAGATGGATTGATATTTTGGATACAGTTCTTACCATGATTGTTTTGCTCTTCTTCTGTTCTGTGCCTTTGATTTAATAAAAAATAATTCTGCTTATGTGTGATGGATTTGTACAACACAGCTGCATTGTTGTCCAGTTTTTCTTTCAGGGATTGAATGGGAGGTCATAACCAGGGGTGTGACTCCTGTGGGTGGGGGAGGAATGAAGGAGGACAGGATTGTGTGTAAGGGGGAGGGGAGGACAGGATTGTGGAGAGAATGAGTGGTGGGGTCACTTCACATGCTCTCCTCAATGAACGCATGGGTGTGAGTGAAGTGTATGTGTGCATTTCTGAGGATCAGCCAGATAAAGGGATGATTTTGATGACGAGAGTTAGATGTTATAAATTATTATCAAAAGTTAGAGGTAAACTTAATGTAAGTTTAAATGCATTTTACAAACAATTGTTTATGTAGTTTTTATTTATGCTTCTATAACCAGTTATTTACCATAGATAAAATATGTACACTAAATATACAACCAAATGTGCAGTAAATATACAACCAAGCACAAATACATGAATTTACATGGTACCATAAAAACCAAAGTACCGTATATACTCAAGTATAAGCCGACTTTTTTTTTTTTTTTTTTTTTACTTTACTAAATTTCACAACGCAAACAGGGTGGTCAGTTTATACAGGAGTAATTCAAATCTGATCCCAGAGAACAAAATTTCCAGGGATGGAAATACTACCCATGGAAAATAATTTAAATCATACCTTAGAATGATATATTTCATGACTAAACATCTTATCCAGCACATTTTGTGGTGGTCAGTAAGCCATGATCTGTCAGTTACAGTAATCAGCTGCTTAAATAAATATCATGTTTACCGGTACCGGTACGTGGATTATTTTCAGAAAATCACGGGAATACTATGACAACACCCAGAAAAACAGGTAATTTGCTAAACAAATAAATTGATGGAACAACATCNACTATGACAACACCCAGAAAAACAGGTAATTTGCTAAACAAATAAATTGATGGAACAACATCAGGGTGTCGGCTGAGGGAATTCCAAGAATCTGTAACGAGGAATGTCCAGTACATAGACAGGCCCGCATCGACCCAGGTACAGGATAATTACTTAATTACTCTTAACAAAAAAAAAAAAAAAAAAANATTACACAGCTAAATAAGCTAAATAAGCGCTGTGATAATTATAGCTCATTTGTAAAGCTTTCCTTAACTTCATCAATGCGATTCAGACAAGGAAGAGGAGTCCGGAAAAGTTAATGTTAGCTAATGTCACTTACGGTAATCAGCTGTTTACCGGTANGGAAGAGGAGTCCGGAAAAGTTAATGTTAGCTAATGTCACTTACGGTAATCAGCTGTTTACCGGTAGTGGATTATTTTCAGAAAATACAGGAATACTATGACAATTCTCAGAAAAACAGGTAACTTGCTAAACAAATAAACTGATGGAACAACATCAGGGGGTCTGCTTATATGCGGGTTTCTTTAAAAATCTAAATTTGCAGGTCAAATCGGGGTTGGCTTATACTCTTGATCAGCTTATAGTCTAGTATATACAGTACACACTAGAAAAGCTAAAAAAAAAAAAAANTAAAAAAAAAAAAAAGTCAGAAGCCTTGAACACTAATGGATATAGGACAGAGTTCCTGTAACAATGATTGGCTATTTGATGGGATCTGTGATTGACTGGCTGGCAGCTGAGAAATAATGTGTAATGATGTCCATGTTTGTCACATGTATTTTTACTTTTTTTTTTTTGTCAACTTTTTAAAAACAATTTGTATGGTTTGCAGGGGCCCCTGATGCAGGTCCAGGTGTGGCGATAAATCTGCCTATCAGTCAACTTAAATCACACCAACACACACATCACCCTCATGCCAGTGCTGTTCTGTAGCATTCATGTGTATATCAATACACCTTTACACTCAACACCCAGCTATCTGCTACAGCCTCAGGGTGCAGTGAAAACAACATACCAACCCACACACACATCCACAATACTGTCATCCAATGCCATGTGTGTTTGCTGAAAGACGATCTTGGAAATGAAGATCAGTGTGAATGATAGTACTTCTTGACTTAATCCTGTGAATGAAGTGACAAAACATCTGGATAGAAAGCAAAGAAATGAACTCATTATTTACCAAAGACATCTTATGTGTCAAATTTCAGATTTAAGAGAGAGATGGGACAGTTAAGTATTTGTGTATCTGTAGTCTGACTTCATAAAATCAAGGACTTAACCTCATACATTATAATATCTGTGTTCATTTCCATTTTTACATGAAGATGCAGTTCATTTAGGATTGGAATAGGGGATGTCCTGGTTAAACCCAGAATCTATCCTCTCACATGTTATTAACTGTATGAAGACCTAATGGTGAAAGGAAAGAGTTGACTAAGAAATAGTCTCAGCAGGCTGGTGTCCCAAATCCTTTGTTTTCATCCAAGTGTAAGATATATAAGATAGCGAATACTGCATGATATTTTTTTTTTCTTCTAAAGAACAATGATTTAAATCTGAACATTTTTACAGCTGACTGAATGTTATGTCTTCCTTGTGTAGACAAACAGATTTGGACCCATCCACCATAACTACAATGTCTTCTTCACATACTGGTGGTATAACAGCTTTACAGACCTGCTGCCCTGACACCCTAACACCTGCATGTGTCTCTACACACACGTAGAGAAAGGATGGGGGGTAGTATCGCCTCAACTTCTGAACATAAACCAGTCTCCTGGAATGCTGAGCTATAAGTGGCTTCAGATCTTATCAGGTTTTTTAGTGATAAATTCTTATTCTTAACTAAATCTTTTTTGTTTAACATGTGTTTGCATTAGCTTAACATTTTCTCAGGTTATCAATGTGGATTTGGGAATAAAGAGCAGACTGGAGAATTGGGATGTTGATCAATTTGATTTATAGTCTGGGTACTAAAGAAGTGATTTCAGACCTAACGTTCCAAACTAAATTAGAAACTGCTTTACCCAGAACTACCAGGAGTAGTTCTGGTAAATAAAGCACAACCATTTGAACTACTTTATCAGATGGAAAGAACTTCTGGATCTTTTCTTGAAAAATGGAAAACCTCTTTCCAAGAGTTGGTCTTAGAGAATGTGGGCTGGTTTGGGAACCGTTGTGTGGGCCTGTAAAGTCCTTTTAGACACTGTATGTGATTCAGTGGTCTACAAATGAAACTGACTTGATTTCTCCAAAAGTTGATAAATCTTACGGTTGATGTTTCACTGTGTACAAAAACGAGCCTGACATAAGTTAAAAAAAAAAAAAGNTTTTTTTTTTTTTTTGTCTAACAATCAGCATAGTTTGGTCATACAATCATTCAGCAGTCCCTGAAACATTGGAGAGTACCTACCCTGGAGTAGGTGCTAAAAATGACTCAGGAATTACAGATATAGTTATGGTACCAAAATGTTTTTGGTTGCTTGGCACAGAATAAAGCAAATTTCCTGACAAGGTTCATGAGTTCCTGAAAAGGTTTTTGAGCTCTTGAGAAGGTTCATAAATTCCTTAAAAGGCTCCTGCGATCCAAAGGGCACTTAGGTGACAGTTTGACTTTGTGCTGTGCAGGGAAGTAGGGTATTTTTTCTACTTTGGAGAGAAACGGGTTCATGGATGTTTTTAATGATGTAAAATCTGAAAGATGTTGAGATTTAGAGCTGATGGGTCCAATGTCTTACTCTGATCTCTCTGTCTTTATCCTCTTTCTTTAAAAATAGAATAAAGATATAACCTCAAACTGGAATTCAAGCTTGCTTAAACTGATGTTTTGTCCAGACTAGTGTTACGCTGGCAAATACCAACATTAAGGAAATGAGAAATTGTTGTTTCATTGCTGTATTGATTTTTATATTTAGCACCTGTCCCATTAAGCTCTGTTTGTGCATGACTAACCCTGCTGGCTCTCCTCTTCCCTCATTTCCTCATTGCCTTTAAATCACATTTCTCCACAGTAATACCTGAATAATTCCAAAAAAAAAAAAAAAAAAAAAAAAAAAAAGTTAGGAAACAGCTGAATTCCAACATACACTGTTCCTCAGAAATCAGTAATTTTAAAGATAAATGAAATTTTATCAAATTATGAATTGCCCCAGTCTTTAACTATGGACCACCAGTACACTATCTAGACAGCTGTAAGTAGCACTGTATTGTGTCTACATGCCTGCTGTCACTTGAAGTGTGGTGCTGATAAATCTGAAAAAAGAATCAGTACACAATTGAAGCACAAATATAGTCAAAGATTTACTTAATTACTGTACATGTGCTCAAAAATTAAACATATACAACAAGCTTAATTACCCAGCACAAAGAACACACGCTCTTGTTGTGGCTGCTTGGTGTGTAACCATATCTGTGACCACTCAAGCCTCTACTGTTTTTCTCTGCATGGCCCGTCATGATATCAGCTTGCTACATCATATTTATAGTCAAAATACTTCCCAGCTATAGAGATAGCTCTAATTTAGGTGTGTTACATATAACAGGGGAGGTNGGGGGGGGGGGGGGAGATGGTGGTAGGATATTGTGGGAACTTTTCACGCAGACACTCTCTTGTGGTCGTGTTCACAAAACAGAGTCACATATTTTCCATGGCAACATCACAGTAATAACAACATGTAATATTTACTGTAGGTACATTGTATTGTTTTATACTGAATTACGGACTGATCCCTCTCGATTTGGAAGTTTTAATGTTACCTTTCTCTTGCTTTTCTTGTTTTCTTTCTGTCATCTTTTGTTTCCAATCTTTCTTTCTCTCTCCCCCTCTGTGTCTCCATGTCTCACTTCCATGCATTTGCCATGGCTGACAGCGTTAGGTGGAATGTGGCTCAACATTGAGTTTTTAAATAGCCTCCTAGCCTGAATCAGTCACTCCTAATAAGGCAGAGGGCAGTGACACCACCCTCAAAATATCAACACCCACCTCAATGAGAATAAAACTTTTCCTATCCTTGATACTAAATATTTGAAGGAATGGTACTAATAGCAGGATGATGGTGATAGTGCAATAGTGCAAACAAGCTTTAGTACACACAGGCACTAATGAATCATTCTGAATCCACTTCAAGTCCAGAGAGAGTGACACCATGTTTTATTTTAATGGGCGTCTGCATGATTTAAATAGTTTTACTTGAGCTGTTGGTGTGTATACTGCACAGTAATGGTGGCTTGGGTCAGTCAAGACTTTTAGTAGGTAACATTTTTCATGTCACGTGAAATTTAACATAAGAAGAGATGATGTACAATGGTCCTGCCACCAGTAGCAGCAGATCATCTATGGTGTCATGTCCATTGAAATTAAGCAAAATTCTGTATTTTTTTTTTCCAACCAATTTTTCCTCCACATTTTTTTTTTTTTTTTTTTNTTTTTTTTTTTTTTTTTTTTACAGCTACATACACCAATTTTGCATTGTAGTGCTTCATTTATCACACAGGCTTCCCCATACAGCAGCAAGAGCTCTTAAACATCGAAAGACTCACGTGAGAAATTTAAAAGATTAGTACTGAAAGCCAGTACAAACTTTAGTTCTTTTATGTATGGACCTATAGAATTACTTCTGCAACCTCAATGTTCAATCTTTCACACCAATGTTTGTCAATGATGTTCCATTAGGATCCTAGTGGGGGCACCTCAGGCTGCAGGGCAGGGCCCATTGCGGGGCAGTAGGCCAGGAGCCCTGTTCAGGTGTCCGATCACACCAGAGGAGTACGACTGTGAAAGGGTGGATATCGATGAAGAAGGTCAGTTTATAGACAAGAAATTACATTTCTTTTATTCTCCATTGAGATTATCAAATGATGTGTTATCTACCTCTGATAATAATATTGTGCACCTATTCTGCCATATCCTTTTATGATGAGAAGCTTTATTTGTACAATGCAGATGCAACATTATGTGAATGAATAGATACCATTATACCACTGTATTCAAATGCTTTACAGTATGGAAACCATTATGACCTCTTCTGTGTTTCTTTTCAGTGAATCTTGACAGAGAGAGCAAAAACAACCAGTGGTTGGGAGTTACTGTCAAGAGCCAGGGGATCGGAGGGAAGGTGGTGGTAAGTGAGGGCCACATAATGTCAATGCAGCATCACAAGAAGCTTGGTTTATTGATTTCCTGCTGCCAAATCAGCATACCTGAATATCATATTGTTGGAAAGTGAAACTCCAGCTGACTTTTCATGCAAGTCAAACAGACAATGAGACCAGCACAATTAATGAATTATAAATACAATAATGCCATTTTCCTATCCCTCCCCAGACATGTGCTCACTTGTATGAGCTTAGGCAACGTGTAAATCAGCCCTCAGAGACTCGCGACCCCATTGGACGCTGCTATGTCTTGAGTGAGGACTTGACAGAGCGAGATGACTTGGATGGAGGGGAGTGGAAGTTTTGTGAGGGCCGGCCACAGGGACATGAGCAGTTTGGCTTCTGTCAGCAGGGCCTCTCTGTCAGTTTTACCCCAGACAACAACTTCATTTTGTTTGGGGCACCGGGAACCTACAACTGGAAAGGTAAGGTGTCTGATTGATCTGAAGAAGGCTGGATCATACAGCCAGAGCTGTAAATGGCAATTTAATAGCTATGCTTCCTATATAGAGATTTTCCTATTTTAGATTATGTTTTGATCACTTACTGTGAGGATGACCAAATACTGGGGCTGAAGAACCATGAAAAAAAGTACATGTACAGAAGACAGACAGTAATTCAGTTTACAGCACAAAACAAAGCAATCCAGCATATGAGTGTTTTATCAAATATATTTAGTTGTTCCTTGAAATGGGATATTAGTTGTAGTTACTTTTGTACTGAATACATTATTTTGTATCGAAAAGCCTTAATGATTTTTGCAATATCACTATGTTTAAACAGTTTTCGCAGATTTAAATTAGATTTTTTTTTTTTAACTTCAGACATGGAATAAAAACCCTTCTTACTCTCCTATGTTCAAACTGTCAGTTAAAAAAAAANAAAAAAAAAAAAAAAAAAAAACAGTGGGTAATAAGGGTATTAAAAACCTAATTCATTTATAAGCTAATCTAGTGATTGGCGCATTCATGCAGATCAATTGGAGTCAGTTAATCAAAGAAAGCCCTCAGATTTATCTGCTGCAGTAATACTTACTGGATTGATTTATATAGTATTGTCATAGTTGCCACAAGAGATCAATACTGTGCTTTTCTACAGAATTGTCTTAATTTACACTGGCAGACATTAAAGGTAACTGAAGACATTTTTACTCATTTTACTAAATATATTACAGTATATATATTCTATAAAGGCCTCGGGATAAGACTGTGTTTTTACTGCACTTTATATGTATATGAATTTTGGTTAGGCACGTGTGTGTGGACATATGATGCGGAGAGTATGATGGTGTGTGCTCTTACATTTGCTGTGTGTGTGTGTCTGTGTGAATGTCTTTATTTTTTCTGTTGCTGTGCCCTCACCTTTTTCCACCCTAGGTGAGATGCGGGTCCAGCTCCTAAACCAGACTCTGCTTGATCTCGGTTTCTATGATGATGGACCCTACGAGATTGCAGATCAGAAACAACTTAATGCCAAGCTGATCCCTGTGCCCTACCACAGTTATCTGGGTAGGATTCGCCCTCCCTGCTCACTGCTGTTGTGCACTGAGAGAAAGAGAGGGCCAGATGAGGGCGACGCCAGAACTCAGACTGAAACCCAAATACCCCAAATACCCCATGACTAATCTAACCACATAAGCTATTGAGCTGCAGAACCAGCTTCCACATTGGGAAAAAATTCTGTTTAACCTTCCTCATCATTCTTTGGGGATTATTTCTGGCTAATCCTATCTGTATATGACTCATGGACCCTGAATATGGCTCCATCTCAATTTTTGAATACTTTCCCACATTTATGTGAGTTGAAATTGTCAAAAATAGCCAGGGCTCATTCATTCCTGACATGAATTAATATGGTATTGGTTTGATGCCATTAAGTGTCAGAATATTTGCTAAATTTTGGCCCTGTCCCTTTCTTTGATGAGGAAGAGAAATGTTATACAAAACCCAACAAGATGATTGTTGGAAAAATGAAGCACATGAAATCATCGTAAAAAGATTTTGAATAATCTTTTGGGTTCAGTCTGAGTGTGAATCATCGTCTCTCCAGCAGGTACCCGGTGGGTTTAAAGGAAAAAATACTGAGGAACCACAAACAAAACACCAATCAATCACAGCCCTTCTCACCTGCACCTCCCTCTCCCCCTTTCTCTCTTTTTCACCCTTTCTCCCTCATCATCCCATCACCCTTCACTCCCCTCCCACACTCCTGCCTCTCTCTCTCTCTCTCTCTCTCTGTCTTTCTGTTCCTGTCTGGGCCGTAGGGCTCTTGTTCATGGCTAGCCCCGTTGAAGACGCACTGCTGTACAAAACTCTGGAGCCCTCCAACCGGCCTACACCATTTGAGGATGTAGCTCATAATAGCTACTTAGGTTTGTAGGCCTGAGGTGTTGTTGTTTCAACCGGACTGGGCTTATAGTGGCAATAGTCTCACCTCTTTGTCTTTGTCTTAGTTTTTTGTGCTAATTCTACCTTGTGTCTATATAGATTTTTAGTGTTTATAATCTATGTGCGTACTCTGCATAGGACCTTACACCTGTACTGTTATAAAGAGACATCCATCCAAAACTGTAACTTTTAATTTAATTTAATTTAATTTAATTTAATTTAATTTAATTTAATTTATAGTTTTAATTTAAATAGCCAGTGTTTTGACAGAAGAAGGAAGTGGTTGTCTCTTTGTGGAGTAGCAGGGTCTGTTGTGTGTCTGGACCTCTCTTGTCTACAGTATCTCCATAGTGTGTTGATCCAGTTTGTCATTCTGCATGTGTGTGTTCATACGAAGCTATCCAGGGTACCTTGGTGATGGTTTTCTCAGAGTTTGATTTGTGAATTTCTAGATTTGTGATCATTTTTTCCTCTTTTTGAAAGCATTCATAGGGTATTTTCTTAGGGCTGTCTAGTGATATGAAATGAGCCATAATCTGCTTTATAGAACCTCTTTAAGAATCGAGTTGATGTTTTGTTTTGTTTTTTTCCTTTGTATAATTACTTAGATAGCTTATGGCCTTTAATGCTCTAAAAAAAAAAATAAATAAAATAACAGCCACTAATGTTATGTGGTGTTTCACTCAAATTTCTCTTTATTCACATACCTCATAGTCACCCCTTAACAGCACTAATTCCCACTTGACCTTTTAGCCTTCATTATAACTCACATGCCTCATTGATCCTATGCAAATGCTTGCCCCACCTATGCATGCTCACAGAATGACAGACACACTGTTTAGCTATTTGTGATTTATTTTGTGGGATTATGATTAAATCCCTAATATGTTGCAGGATTCCACTTGTTTCCTACATTATGCTTACATGCAGTACATAAATCCTTATAATTTTTTTTTCTAAGCAACAATTTATTTCAAAAAAAACAAAAAACAAAAAACTGCAAACATCAATTTTTGCCCCCTTCAAGAATCAAATTCTATCCATAAAATGTTTTTTTTTTTTTTTTTTTNTTTTTTTTTTTTTTTTTTTAATACAGTGTATTAGTCTAAAGTATTACATCAGGGCCAGGGCTTTATGTCTTTCAATACATCCAAACATAGCACACTACATTTATTTCTGAAACACTTGTCAAAAAAGGAACGTTAGGAAAAACATATTCTCAATTCTTGTATATATACTGTAATTTACATTGTAGCTTCCCCAGGCCAACAGAATTTAGGCTCATCATCTTTTGCACTAGCTTTAGCTTGTGCAAGTTTTCAGATAATAAAACCATTATATTTGTAAAGCCAATTCAATACCCCATCCCCTTTAAAAATTCCTTCATAAAAGCTTCCATTCCCTATTTAGTTTTACAGAGATGACCTTGTAGCAAGCTTATGTGTTAAAAGCCACCATGTGTTGAAAAAGTAGCACCTTCTCTCTGTCCGTTGGTTTTTACAGATGCAGGCTGTTGCATTCCACACCTGCCACCCTGGAGCTGCTCACTGTTTGTCTCTGTTTGTCTCTCACATTCATCCCGTTGCATGTTTACTCAGGACTAATAGGCGCCCTCATGTCCCAACAGATTACTTTCCATTTTCACACCATCTGCATGGGAAATCATTTCAGGATTTGCATGTTATTGCCTCTGTTTTGATTCTTCTGTGTGAAATGTTTGATATGTTGTGCTATTTTTCACAGCTAGATATAAGAAAATTTCAACATAATCTTGCTATGAAGCACAAACATACGCCATATATCCTTTTCATTTGTTCATTCTTTTGCTTTACTTGATGTATATGCAAGCACATCTCTCTCTCTCTCACACACACACATTCCTACACGTACACAACATAGGAGGAGTTGCTTCTTTAAGCTGTAAATCTGATTAATGCCCATCCACTGTGCTTACATACTGCTGTCACCAGAGGCAACTAATATACGGCACTGGCATCATGAATCTCTTGAGACATTAGGCAAAGCTCAATACATCTTCTTCTGTTAGCATCACAAACAGCCTTTTTGCTCTTGGCAGTAAACATAGAACCACCACAGGCTCACATCTGACAGGCTTCCACAAGCAAACACAGCACATAGGACATTTGCACCCATCACAAATTTGGCACAAAATCAATATTCACTTAAGGCACACATTTCATTAGTAAGAAGATCAGCAGAAGATGCAACACTGAGACGAAATAAGCCTCCAAGCTCCACAGTCAATACTCACCCCTGACCCCTCCTCTCCTGCCTTCCTCCTCCAGGTTTCTCAGTGGACTCAGCAATGGGGATAATGAGCCTTAAGGAGCTGACCTTTGTGACAGGTGCCCCACGAGCTAACCACACGGGGGCCGTGGTGCTGCTGCGGAAGGATAATGTATACCGGCTGGTGCCGCAGCACATTTTTTGGGGGGAGGAGCTGGCATCTTCATTTGGGTACTCAGTGGNCCGGCTGGTGCCGCAGCACATTTTTTGGGGGGAGGAGCTGGCATCTTCATTTGGGTACTCAGTGGCCACAACTGACCTCAACAGGGATGGGTGAGGGAACGCTGAGTGAGAAGTCTTTCTGACTGACTATAAATGGGAGGGAGATGGACAATAAATAAACAAATAAATAATTAAATAAATAGTTGTTATGTGGTATGAGTTCCAAAACTTATTCCCAAAAACTCAAATCAATTTTTTGTTAAAGGACAATACCGTCGATTGCTTTAGCTCAATAGAGCTAACCCACATACTAGTTACTAATAGGTTCAAGAATTGTTCTCCAGACTGCCATTGGTTTCAGTTCATTCCAGTGCACTATTAAAATCAACTTGTAACGACTTGAGAGATGCTTGAGGTAAGTAATTCATTACAGCAAACACTATATCTATTAAGTGTTTTGCTGAAGTAACTTACTTAACCGGTCCAACATGGAGCTGCAAGGAAAACAATATATGTCTCCACCACGGAATACAGTCCCAGGAGAAGACGACTTTTACTCTTACCGGAAACGACCATCCCTTCTGCACTTAGACATATGTGTTAGCAGGCAAAACATTAAGTTTTAGGGGTGGTTTTATCACCTGAACATGAGCATTTAATTTTGAAAAATTAGGGGATTGGGATAAATAACAGGAAATCTAAAATATGATTTTATGTTTTAAAATTGATTGCAATGTAAATCTAAGTAATGTAATGTGTATGGGTTTATTATTGGACTTAAAAATGCAAAATTGCTGGTACAGTACTTTAAATTTTATTGATTCAGAGTCATTCTTCCTTTCCCTTGCCTAGGTGGACGGACCTGATTGTGGGAGCTCCTAATTTTTTTGACCGTAAAGCTGAGATTGGTGGGGCTGTGTATGTATACCTGAACCCCTTTGGTCACTGGGATGACCAGGCACGGCCCATCCGCCTCAATGGGACCTATGACTCCATGTTTGGGATGACGGTCAGCAACATAGGAGACCTGGATCAGGATGGATATGGAGGTCAGACAAATAATTTTCACTCTGGTAAACAGAAGTGCATATACAGTATTGTAAAAGTGAAAAATGTTTGGCTCTAGCAACACTTGAATGGAGTTTAATTTAAATAATGAACAGCTAAAACAGTAGATCAGTCAGTCTTATATCTGTTCAGATATTGCTGTGGGAGCACCGTTTGATGGAGATGGCAAAGTTTTCATCTACAGAGGCTCAGATGCTGGAATTGAAACAAAGCCTGCTCAGGTATGTTTTATTTTCCACACAGCACTTCAGAAGCTGGGAAACGGGAAAAAATAAAGAAGAATGATGGAATATAGGACAGAAAGGGATCTGACTGACTTAATGAATGACTAACTAAATGAATGATTTATCTTGAATGAATGATGACTGATCAGTGCTTTTCACCCTGTCAGGTGCTGGATGGCCATGACTTTGACGTGAAACGTTTTGGATACTCCATCTCAGGTGGTTTGGATATTGATAATAACCACTACCCAGATGTGGCAATTGGCTCACTAAATGATTCAGTGGTTCTTTTCAGGTAAGAAAAGCTTATTATAAAGATCCAAATTAGATCTTCAAATGCATTTGGATAATAATACATATATTTGGCTGTATATTTAGACAGGAAACATTAAGCATTAGACATTAAACCCTGCCTTTTTTTTGTTTTGTTTTTTAGCCCTTTAAATCAAAACCAAATTTTGACAGCTGAAAAAAAAATCACATCTGTTTTTCTGTGTCCCTAAGGTCTCGTCCTGTCATCCATGTGATCAGAGAAATAACTATTGATCCTCAGTACATTGATTTGGCACAGTACAACTGCAAGGGCAGGGATGGAGTATGGTAAGATTTCATGTAACAAATATCCTACAAAAGTAAAATATAAGTGAAAGGAAGAAATATCATTTAGCGAACAGGCTGGTAATTAATTTTTGTCCATGATTTTCTCAAAAACCTCATTTCAAAATTATCCTAATTTACTGACTTGTAACTTTTAAAGGAACAACAGAGATATTTCAGTCATTAAATCATGCCTCGTTTGTTTTAGCGTGGAGGTCAAGGCCTGCTTCACCTTCACAGCCCATCCAGAACACTACTCACCACACATTAGTAAGTCCCACCATTTTCCTTCTTGTCTCACATGGGACTTCATAACCACCCTAAGTGACAGAAGTCATTTCTATTTATATAAAGTACCCTTATCTATAGTGTAACATGAGCCTTTGTGTTCCAATCACAGCTGTGTAATACTGTATTCCCTCTGATAAGAGTTAATATATGTGCAGCCCCTGGTGTGTTCTTTAAGTGCTCTGTGTGTGTTCTGACATTTCAGTCTCTCTCTCTCACTCTCTCTTTGCATTGCTCCTTTTATTCCCTTCAAGCCCTGGTGGTGCATTTTGAAGCTGACACAGAGCGCAGGAAGTTGGGCCTCCCACACCGCGTTAACTTTCTGGGCCGCAGTTCACTAGAACCAGAATTTACTCAGACAGAAGAAGTGGAGCTGCACCGCCAGCGTCACCCTGTGTGCACCACAGCCATCTTCCAGCTCCACGTAAGTAACTTGCATTTGTTTTGATAAAATACAGTGATAAGCAGGCTAACAAGACAGGTTGTATAGGGTATATGTATCAACGGATAGTTATTTCTTAGTTGTTCACGTATAAATGTATAAGATATAAGAACAAATTGTATTAATTTCCTCATACCTCATATTAATCAGTAGTAATGCACTTATTCCCAGATAATTTTTTTTAAGGCAAATGGTTAAAATAATCACAGTTAACTATCAAAAGTAAGAAATATGTGCAATATCTTGTCTTCTGTACCGATTCTCTGTGCACTGAATATTGTGCTGAAATGATTAATTTTGAATAAAAAGCTTAAAATTTAACTTAACTTAAATGATTCTTTAATTTGTGAGGAAATAATGAACAGATTAATTAAGAATGAAAAGTATCATTAGTTGCAGCTCTAGAGTGCTTTCATTTTCATTTAAGGATTACAAAATCTTGAACTGTGGAAGGTTAAAATGCTGCAATAAGTGATACTTCCCTCTTGGTTCCACCTTGTACATACTCTTTGATCAAAGCTTGTGTTTACCATTGATAATTTTTTAAAATAATTTCTCTCCATACAGGAAAACATCCTTGACAAGCTGCGTCCCATCTCACTGGCGATAACACACACTATCAAACCTGTGCCACCACGCAGACACTCTGCTGCAAAGAGGCTGGAGAAGCTTCCGCCTGTGCTGAGCATTTCTCCCTCTAATACACTACATTCTGAGGTCAGTTAGAAAAAGAAACCAAAATATTTGATGGCCTAGATGAAGTTTGACAGAGAAATGATGTACACAGATTACTCTATAAACAAGTTAACCATATATCTGCAATCAGTGTATCAGTGGTGCCTACACTGTAGTTTTTCTCCATTCAATATCTCATCCATAACATAAATATTAAGAATAATTTAACATAATTAAAACATATGTAACACAGAAAAAATCCATTGGTATTCCACATAATTTAATATTGTAGTGTATTGTATCTCTAAAGTAGATCTTCTTGTCTGTCTTTGTATAACCCCTGAAGGTAAATTTCCTGCGGGAAGGATGTGGCAGTGACAAGATCTGCCAGAGCAACCTGAAGCTGAGCTACCAGTTTGGAACACGACCCCTGAACTCTGACCTCTTCACCCCTCTGCCAAAGTTAGTACCCGCTTTTAGCTCAACCTGTGTGAGGTGGTGGATGTAATCCTGTTGCCCAAAACATGATTGCCTAGCAACCTACACCACAACAAAAACAAAATGTTTTTTTGACCAAATGCATACTGGGAAAATGTATCTGAATTTTTTATTGCCATTCTTGTCTTACAGAATAAAATGCTGCTTGATTGTAAATCTAATTATATTTCCATTGAGAGTAAAGCAGCCTGCATATAAAACATACATAAGTAAAGGTTAAAAATCAGACTCTATCTTATTTCCAAGTGTAATATGTCTTTCATCTCCATTCTTGCCCTCTCCTTTGCGTCTACATAGAGATGAGGATGATGTGCAGGTGTTCTCCCTGTCAGACCAGAGGCTGGTGGTGCTGGAGATCACTGTTACCAACATGCCCTCTGACCCCCTGTACCCTGAGGAGGATGGAGATGATGCCCATGCTGCTCAGCTGCTTATCTCCCTTCCAAAGACACTGTCTTATGCTGGCTCCAGGATCCCACCACAGGTATAGAGCTGTGATCACTAATGCAGAAATAGTTTTGTTTTAGTAATAGAGTATGAACCTCTGTTTGTCTAGCTATCACAGACAGAGCTTAAACCAGAGTCCTATATTTAAACCATGACCATGAAATCTCAGGGCTGCCTCAATAGTTTGCTTTCTGAGACAATAATACATATTGAGACTGGGCTCTGTAAGGTAATGCCTGATAGAGCCCAGTCCCACGCAGGCTACAGGCTACAGGTACAGGCTACAAATTGATTTAACTGAGATCAACAAAGCTTATCTATTTCAGTGCTTTTATTTGTGCTGTCATAGCATGAATACAATACAGTCATTTCTTGTTATTAGACAAATAACCTTTGTGGTGAGAAAGATGCATATGTGTGATGGAACTGCACTGAAATCCTCTGTGATCTGATTGTTTTTCTTGCTATTTATTTGATTTCATGACTGACTAGATGAGATGTCAAGCTAACCAGAATGGCTCCCAGGTTGAATGTGATCTAGGAAACCCTGTGAAACGAGACACAAAGGTAAGAAACACACACACACACACACACACACACTGAATTCAGTCAAGACGTGGAAGTTTGGTTTTAAAAGATGCAACTTGTTGTATTTTTGTTTGTTGTAAAGTGGATGCAGTCTAGCAACTTGAACCTGATTAAAGAGAATCCTAACGTGATGGAACTCCCTTTCATCCTAACCGAAGAGAAATTCTTTACTTATTTTACACACAAAAAAAAGTGTAACTATGAATTTTGCCTTCTCACTGAATTATACAATTATGTTTGTCTCAGCTGAAGTTCTCCATCAACCTGAGCACATCAAACATCACCATTGAGACCACTGAGTTAACAGCAGATCTCTTACTGACAACGTAAGCCCTCTACATCCTCTCTGACAAACTCACAACGATTTTCTTTCATTTAGGTTTGAACTGTTGTTGCTGGGTTTAGAGCAGAAACAACTTTGATCACCATGTTTGTTCTTTGTTTTTCCTCAGTATCAGCGAGCAGCCTGATCTGGCTCCAGTCACAGCTTTTGCTAAAGTTGTGATAGAGCTCCCTCTATCTGTCAGTGGGTGAGTGACGCCTCCATATTTTTTCCATCAGTAGTTTTTCTGTTCACAGCTGTTAGAAAACACCTGCTTTTAAAACATTTAGGAGTTTCAACCAATAGGGGGCAGAGCAGCAGCAGTCTTCTGCCCTTTGAACCTTTTTTGTTGGGTTTTTGGCTTCAAAGCCAAACATCAAATGAAGACAAAGTCAGTTATAGTTCTCATAACCAGCTAACAGCTATGAGACACATACTATTATGGTAAACCAAGAGCCATATGAATGTGTGTCAGTGTGTGTGTGTGTGTGTGTGTGTGTGTGTGTGTGTGTGTGCAGCTGTCTGCTGCACTGATGGTATCTTGTGTTACTGTAGGCTTGCACGTCCCCATCAGCTGTTCTTCAGTGGGGTGGTGAAGGGAGAGAGCGCCATGACCAGTCTGGATGACATTGGCAGCCCTGTGGATTTTGAGTTTGTGGTGTGTTTGTGTTTTTTTTTTTTTTTAAATCCAAATAACTGAATAACTGGTGCAATATAATCAGTCTATGTGATAATGAGATACTTTTATTGACAATACAAACAAAACAGAATTATTGCATTTTCTATATTTTTTTCTGCAGGTGGCTAATCCAGGGCAGGCTCTGCAGACGCTTGGCTCTGCCTTCCTCAACATCATGTGGCCTTATGAGCTGGCCAATGGGAAGTGGCTCCTGTACCCTGCCAGTCTGAAGTTTGAGGGCCACCCGGACACACACTGTACCCCGTCAGCAGCCATTAATTTTCTGAAACTGCATCACAGTTTCTCACCTGTTGAGCCTCCACAGCTTCAACATGTTAGGGTAGGCAAAGATTTGGATATCAAACTCAGGAGTAAATCTGATTCAAACTATATCAAAAAAAAGTTTCAAACCAGTGATGTATGTTTATGGTGCCTCACGAAACTCCAGTCCAATTCTGTATTAGTCTGGTTATCTTTTCCTAAAACTCCTAATGAATTCTCCTCTATGCCTTTCCTTGACCTGATGACATTTTCCATCCAGGTCAAATAAAGTGGTTGGTAAAGGTGAAAAGTTGCCGTATTCTTTTTTAGAATTTAACAGCCATATCATCGTATTATATATTTCCACTTTTGGGCATGTCCACACTAATCATGTTTTAATGCCTATTCTTCAACATAACACACAAGAAAGTGACCCATCTCTGTGTGTGTTTATAGCACTTCCACCAGGCTGGAAGAACAGCCCGCTCTCATCCTGAGGAGGAGGGTCAAGAGAAGACAAAAGGCAGTGTGGGAAGAACCACCCCAGCTGTGGCAGCTTCAGAGAGGCGCAAGTCACTCAAACTGGTAAGATGGAAACAAAGGAAAAAATACAAGAGGAGTTTCTGGGTTCATATTCTGCAGTGCTCAGATTTCTCTCTCTCTCTTTTTTTTTTTTTTTCCAGGACTGTCTCTTGGGATCTGCACGCTGTGTGGTGTTCCAGTGTCCCCTCCACAGCTTCTCTGGTCAAGCTGTCCTCAAGATGCATGCCAGGCTGTGGAACAGCAGCTTCATAGAGGTAAAAAGACTCTCTCTTCATTACATCAGATCTGCACTTTACATCCAACTCAGTCCAACAGTTCGGTTGCCTCTGGTACTCACATTTTCTGATTAGATGACTAATACAACAGAATGAATGAGAACAGCGGCGAGTGCATTTACAGAATGATTAATAAGAGATGCTAAAAAAAGAGCCAAGCTATTATGTTAATCAGCACGCTCTGTGGCTACAGCTGTCAGCTCTGACTGCTGGCTCACCTGCAGCTATGGATGTGTGTTAGTTTTCATTAAGAAAATTCAAGAGTAACAAAACCTATTCTTCGTGTTTGCAGTATTCTGTTTAGTAATGTATTAAGATTCTGGTTGAAAAATAGTTAAATTTCACTATACAGATTAAGTCACGGTTGCAGATTTTATATTATAAAAGGGGTTGACTGGGTTGTCACAAAACTTTACACTACAGCCCCTCAGCTCAAGATGCATCACAAGAAATTAGATTTTACAGGAAAGAGAAAAAGACAGGATTTAGATATTAATACATGAAAGCGCATTTTGTGGCATCTGTGACACTCCGCCCCCCCCCCCCCCCCCCCCNCAGGAATTCCCAGCTGTTAGTGCTCTGGAGTTGCTGGTCAGAGCTAACATCACTGTGAAGTCGAGCATTAGGCACCTCGTCCTCAAGGATGCTGCTGCACAGGTACTAAACACACTTCCATTAATAAAATTAATATATTAGTACATGTCACTGTACATTGTTTTTCACATTTCACAGAAGCTATACAGTTATAGGCACAAGTATGCTCTCACATGGGCACCATGCAGATTGTAATACAGTACAGTAAGTTGATCTTTAATAGCTCAACTGTAGCACATTTTGAAAACATGTTGGTAATTTAAATTGGCAGCAGCTTTTAAACAGCTTTGCCAATAGTATTCAAAATATTGCAAAGGTCAAATAGTAATATGCATACATAAAAACCTTTCTGGAGACATCAATTATCACTGCAGGCATGCATGTGTTATACTATGCTGTTAATTTTATTATTAAACTGCCATTTTCCATGTTTCATTGTTTGCAGAAGACAATATAACAGAAGAAAGAAAACTGATTTTAATTGTTTAGTTGTTAACAGACTAACCAATGAACTCACTTCAAGGTGCTACCCACCAGCAGTGATGAGCATTTCAGTTAGATTTTTTGCACTCTGAATGCAGCCATCCTGTCTCCCCAGGTTCCAGTGATGATCTATCCTGAGCCTGGTCTAGCTGACCAGTACTGGATCCCCTGGTGGATCATCCTCATAGCCATCCTGGCAGGTATTCTACTGCTGACTCTGCTGGTCTGCATATTGTGGAAGGTAAAACACAAAGTACACACTTTTCATGCATATGTTTGTTTATTTATTATTTTTTTGTGCAACAATAATCATTATTTTGTCATTGAATCTTGTATATGGAAGATAATATAATATGATCCGAACACACTAAACAATGCTGGAATGTAATTCTAATTTAACAAGCAACACATTCTTGTTAAATTAGTTTTGCATTTATGCAGTATGGTTTCATTTACTTCATTCCTGTCACTCCACTGGCCATTTCTCTGGTATTTTCTCTAAAAGCTCAATTATTTATTTTTCATTTGTTCTGTTCTGTTCTGTTCTGTCCTATAATCAGTTTATTCCTTCCAGCTCACTTTTAACTGTTCCTGTCCTCTTTTTTCTTGTATTTGTCCTTAATGTCTCCTTCCCTGTTGTGTCTCTTCTCACTTCTGTGTGGGGGCTCTGTATATCTAAATCCCCTCTCTTTCCCATTTTCCATTGTTGTCCCATTTTACCATTTTCCACTTTCCTGCGGTCATCAGTGTGGGTTCTTCAAGCGCAGTGAACGGCGCCAACATTATGAGACGGAGTACTACCGTGCCCATTTGGGGGTCCAACCCTCGGAGGCGGAGAAGCAGGCTTCAGAACTATAGGGTCCCCCCCTAATTTTTTATTTTTTTTTACTCTGGCCTGCTCTCCCCTCCTCCTCTTCCTCCAAGCGGTAAAAATTCTCACCTGTAATCGCTCTCTCCCTAATCCTCATCCCACTCTGGTGTATCTTGGCTGGTGTTCAGTATTTAATGACATATCAACACATTTTGGAAAGCATAATATGAAACCATTGACATGATAATATAAAGGTAACACCTGGCAGGTGTTCATCACAGTAATTATACTGTTACAACAATGTCATCTGTACATTTGGGACTTATCACAAGATCTCACTGGCAAGTCTGGGGAAAGCTGGTGAAACAACATGTGATTACATACAGTTTTACTGTTGTCTATTATTAAATTGTAAACAGTAATATATGAAATATATACGTCTGTTTAGCATTGGTTGTTTTAATCAGCATTTTTCCTGTGCCTGAAAATGCCTCTAAGTATACTGAACACCATCCACCCATCTCTCATTCAGGGATCTGACATGTCTGCTGTGCTGTGTGTTGTGGCTCTGCAGTTAATATTTTGGCTGTTGATTTACATTTCTTCATTCTGGCATCAATCTATCCCTATTCGTCTTCATGAAGTTCCTTTTTCTTTCTTATTCAACTCTCCTCTGATGCTCAAATGGCTTTTTCAGGTGTCAGAATGAACTTGTCAGCAGGTGTTTTTACTCTTCTTAATTACTTTTCACAATGGCGTTTTGGCAGCCTCCACTGTTGACTGAGTTCACTCGAGCCCACTGCTGAATTACAAACGTAGAGCATGTCGATGTGCTTTTTGGTGCCTGGTTTGTTTTACTGAAAAGTCACCTTGACAGGAGCTTCCAAGGCAGATAACAGCTTAGTATTCTCATTTAGCGTCAGATAAACCTGAAGACTCATAGAATATATTACATTTTTATGTTTGACTAGATGTGATTTTAAATAATTTGTTAGTTATTGCAATATCTAACTAATTGCAGGTGATCTGCTATGGCATTGTTGTGTATGACATTAATTTTTTTTTTGCCCTTCTGCCCTCCTGCTCTTCCTTCTTCAGTGTGGCTTTTTCCGACGGGCCCACTACAAAGACAAACTGCCTCAGTACCATGCAGTGAAGATTCCTCGTCAGGACCGGCCACAGTTCCAGACTGAAAAGTCGGGAGTTGTCCATAAAAAGGAATGGGCCACACACTGGAGCGATGGGACCTCATAACTCGCTTAAAGCACTGACTGACTGAATTAATTCAAATCACTCTGTGTGGCTCATTCTGTCTTTGCATTGGAACTAACTGACTAACAAAGTGCACATAGACTGAGATCATAAAATCACGTGCACATTGTACTGCGTCAGTACTTGTGTATTGATAGTCTGTCACAATGACTGGATCTATATTCTCCTATACTACAGCCCACTGATGGCTGGTTTGGATAGTCTATTGATTCTGTGCATCTATATTTGTATTTTACAGTAAAAACCGATGGCCATTATCAATGTCAGGACCTGTCTAGCTGCTCAATATGACTTCACAGCCTGCAGGACTGCAACAAGGACTTCAATGTCTGGTTGATTGATAGACAAAGGAAAACAGAAATCACACACCAGATGTACGGAGACATGCATGAATGCACAAACATGTCAGAAACATGCAGAAACAGACTGGACATTACTGATGAAAAAGGCTGTTGCCCATAACAAAGACTGCTTTTTGCCTTAATAAGTATAAAACTGAAGACTGAAATGGGCAATGAACAAAAACATTTTTATATATAAATCATGTTTTGGTGTTTCCTTATAGTCAGCACTAGTAAATATTTGGAAAATGTCAGTAAAGTAAGATGTTATGGGCTATTACATTGAATGTGTTTTTTCTGGGCTTGCTGATATGTTGAAAAATCCATTAAATAGGGGATAGTTTGCATAACTCTATTCAGGGAAAGGAATGCCTTCTAAAAGAGACAGATTTCCCTTTTCTATTGTGTAATTTTCTTAGTCAGAAGTACTGTAAGTAAATAATCTATTGCCTGAGTGGACTTGATACAACAAGAAAACCACAGTATACCCTATGATAGCCATTGCCATAGCCCTGTTGTCACATTAAAACAAAATATCTTTATAGAAAAGTGATGCAGTTATCAAATTTGTATGAACATGTAGATTTCTGAACCAAACAGTTCTGAAGGAATTTTGTGGCTCCATGTGGACAAAGAAATTTACTCCAAGCTGTTGGGCTCAAACTATACTGAACACACATCTGAGTTATAAGGTTTTACAGCAACAGCAACATTTTTTTTTTTTTTTTTTTTTACTGAGCTGTGTTGAGAGACATAGACCTCTTGTCATTTATAGTTTTCAAAATGTTTAGGTGGATTGTACTAACTGGCTTGATGCACTGTTCCAATCAGGATAATGGATTCATACTAGTCAGGATAAGATTGTACATTATTTTCAGTAATGACATTTCTTATTGCATACAAGTGCCTTACAGCTAAAGAGCAGAATGTGAGCTGTTGGTGAAGAAAACAAGGTAACTTAAAAATTAGGTAATGCAGCGCTGAAGCATCTGATGGACACCTATGGAATAATAAGCATCCCTGCAACAAAGTAAAGAAAATTCCTTAAAGAGTGGAGTGAAGATGTCAGCACTAAGATAAAGTTGCTGTAACGCATGAAGAGTCAGCTTGCTTTTGTTTAGGTATTGCTGGACAATCTTGTATTAGCTGCATGAAGCTCATATTGCTGTTCTGACTTTCCCCTTTTTCAGTGTCATGTTTCATCATTTAATTTATTTTTGATTGGCTGCATTGTTTTAACATTGTAAATAGAATAAAAGAAAACAGAATAAACCCATCAGATATTGTAAGGCATTTCATTCTAAACAGATTCCAACCTGTTTTCTTCTTAACTGGCCTTTAATCTGTTAGCAGAATTTGGTTGGCAAAAGCTGTAGTTTGCTTATGAAACACAAGATGGCAGCAACACTTTGATTTGGTTTACAAATAAAATCCTGTGGTAGTTTGGATTTACTGTAAACTGCAATTGTTTTTGTTATCCACAAAACATGTCTAATTCCGAATTCTTAATGGAAATGTGTAATACAATAATGGAACCTTACAGTGTGAAGTGTATGAAGAAGAAAAGAAGAGAACCAAATTGCCTCAAGATGAGCCTTTGTTTTTCAAATGTATACAGGCTCCTATAAAAGAAATAAAGGTGTCTTATTTTGTTTTTGTTTTTTTTAAACATTTTGAATAAGTCTAATGAAATATAACTATGAACATCAGTGGAACTCCTATAAGTAACAAAGTGCTGCAACGATAGAATACTGATGTTAGTTTGTAAAATCATCATCATCATCATCATCATCATTATCATCATTATCATCATCATCATCATCATCATCATTATTATCATCTTAGTCCAGGATCTGTGATGAAAAAATCATTTTTGGATTGAGATGGATTCCTTCTGAATATTTTCAGTTTGAGCTCAGACTCCTGAGAATCTTAACGATTAAAACTAAAGCCTGGAGTCAGACTGAGCTGAACTGAGCTTTAATATAAAATATTCAGCTCATTTCTGTATGTAACTGTCCAAACTGTGAAGAGATTATACATCTTTTCCTTTAGATCCAGGCAAAGTCCTCACTTCTAAAGCAGCAGGAGGTGTGAGAAAGAGAGTTATATCAGGTTTTAACAAAGTGCAGATTACCATTTTGAAAATCTGAGATGAACGTTTTCTCAATCGTACAGTGATAAAAGGCTGTAATACTCAATTTAAAGTACTACTTAAGTCTGGTCTCTTTCACAGAAGACTTGCAGGTTTCTAGCTGCTACATTTCTGTTAGACTTTTTTTTTTAGATTTGCTGTCTGAAGTTCAGAGGCAAGTAGAACAGTGGAATACAGACTAAATAAAATACCACAATACATTTTATTTGCATTTTGTGATTGTTTATTTTTGTTGTGACGATTGTTGCTTATTCAATCTAAAGAAGAGATGGGCTGTATCTGAGATAAAAGAAAACACATCAATACAGGAAAAGACATTCACTGGTAACTCAGCTAGAAAAATACAGAAATAAGTTAATAAACTGTATCATTTACCTCAGTCTAGACTTTAAAACTAATGCATATCACACTAAAAATGTTCCAGTGACCAAAATCAATGACGATATCTAATCTCATACTTTATTACACTGTGATTTATGACATTGATATATGCATCTCTCAGCTTACATGGTAACACACAGCACACTGCAGATGAACATGAGAACTCCCTGCAGTAACTGAAATGTTTTGATAAGTAACTCAACACATAATCATCCAGGGTTATCTAATCTGCTGCTCTTTACATATTACTTTACCTAATTCTGAAGTTGCTGTGTTGTTAGATGGTTACAGTAAAACAAACTAACAAACTAAACCTGAATGTTATTTTATATCACAAGTAAAAATGAGAGAATTAGACTTTTCTCTAATGATCCTGGTTTATGCTCCTATTATAGTAACTACTATAGCAATAAAAATGATTTCCCCACAGATTCCTTCATATGTCATCCTGGTTGTCATGGCAGTTAAGTGGTGAGATTGTGTGTGTGTGTGTGTGTGTGTTCCAATTTAAGCGGATTGTGACCCATTAGGCACCTGAGAAGCAAATCTGTTAATTCCCCATCCAGTGTTAGGGAAGTGACTAATTAATACACCACACACACAAACACAGAAAGACACAAACAGAGGTAGAGAAGTGAACATATGCTGCAATAATAATGCTAGTTACACCCAATACTTTATGACATTTATTTGAAATTAGGTATCGAAGCATAGCTTTTGATAACTAACTGATATCTAGAACTAACTAAAAAAAATTAAAAAAACATTTGCAGAAAAAAAAATGTAACTATCAACCTAATAAATGAGTCATTTCAACCATTGATTGATTTTGTCTTTTGATGCTGTTGATTTTAGTTTTAAAGGACATCTTGATCTTGATGTTCCAGATGTTGCATAAGCTCAAAGAATAGAAAAAAAAGCTCTTAAGTCATCTCTTTAGTGCAGTTGCATTGTTATTAAATGGGTAATGAGTATATATTGTGTTTTCATGTGTTGACTATCTGTGGTGTACAGCCTGCTGGACAGTAGGGACTGGTGGATCTGAGTCTATTTACAGGGATTTATCTGTTTAATAAGGGAGAGTTGTGTCTCACTACCCTAAGGGTCACATAATAATGCACTCTTGCTCTAAGTCATCACTAATGGCCTGATCCTGCTAAATGGACCTGGTTAAGACTCATATTAAAGCTGGTTCTTCCTCCATCCTGTCCCATGTTCCCCTTCTTGGCATCTTTCTCAGGCTCTCCTGGGGTTTCTAAGCCAGGAAGCGTGGGGTGTATATAAGACTAGGCTAGGATGTTACCATCATTGAAGTTAGCCAGGACACTGCACAAAGAGGACTGGACAAATCAAAGCTTAACTTTACTAGGGTGAGTGCAGAGTCACTCATCTGTTCTCCAGGAGCTGAGATCAACAGGTGTAATTGGGAAACTATCATCTTCTTCTTCTTCCCCTGCCATTGTCAGCTTTCTTCTGACCCCCTCTTCAGCCCAACACCATGGACACAGCTGCAGTAGTGACTCTTCTCGCTCTGGTTCTGGCTGTAGCTGGCGTCAGCCAGGCTCTTCAAATCCAGGATGGTCTGGACAGCAATGATATCCTACCAGGCAGCTCAGAGGAGAACATGGCTGAACGCCTGTTTGGGCTGGTGAGACAACAAAGCACTCACTGGAATTACAAATTGAGGTTTTTAATTTTATTTTTTTAATAGTCGTATCATAGGTCTTTGATTTATCTATGGCCATGGTTTGGAAATTTACTGTGTGCATTTGTATGTACATTTAGGAGTGCTTAAATCTAAAAATTCTACCACAAATTAAAGCCATCTGAAAATTAAAATGCATTTTTTAAGCTTATCTTGTGCACTAAATTGTGTATTGTAAATATACTGTAATGAACTCAAAATCTGTCTTACAAATGAGCACTGTTTTCTGTACAACTAAAAGATATATCAGCATTATCAGAAAAGTCTGTCACTCAATGTGATGCAGTATTTTAATGGGCCATATGAGCCCATATGTAGTGAGACAAGATGAATCACAAAAACCCATTCAGATTTCAGATAGTGCTTCTCTTCCTGCAACAGTTGTAATATTTCTGGACAGACGCTCAGAGCAGAATACAGAATCTGACAAAGGCAGACAATCCAGATCATAAATCAGTGTGGCTTTCAGGGGCAGACAAAGCAGCCCCCCTCTGTGACAGTCTGGGATTTACTCTGTAAAAAAGATGAGAGTGGATGAAATCTGGGTGATCATTACATTTCTGTCTGTGGCGTCAGGCACTGAAAGCCACATTTCAAGGGTAGCCTGGCTGGAATTGTGTGGGCTTGTGTTGCAACCCAGACTGGAATGCAGCTTGTACTCTTCATGTTCCCAGATGTATTTGCGGGGTTTTATTCAAAAACAAAACATTTTTAACACTAATTTGTCTGTGTGGGTGCGTGCTTGCATATGTGTTGGACTGTGTGAATATAAATGTGTCTGTATGCTGTTGTGTTGCAGGAGGGAGAAAACACAGATAACAGCATCGATAATCGTCTGCTGACCTCGGTGTTGAGAGCTCTACTACTGGGATCTCAGAGAGAAGCCAGGAACTCTGTCCTCCATCAGCCACAGAGGTCTGCTTCTGCGCAGGGACACACACACACACACACACACACACACACACACACACACACACACACACACACACACACACAGGGGAAATTAGTCATCCTAGATTTATTTTTAAGTATTTGATTTCAACCTACCATGTAGCAGTTTCAGATCAGCACTGAATTAAAACCAAATGTGTGACATTCAACATGGATCTTTAAATGAAGTCTGGTGTCTGAAATTAGCGTATCTTAGTGTGCTGCATGATAATCTACTAGTAAAGTCAGCTCAGCAGATATAATGAGATTCCATTTACCCATTTGCAACTATTTTCCATGCCTGGATTTATAAATGGCACAAAGTACCGTGCACCTACATTTTTAAACATTATGCACTAGAGATGTCCATTAGTGAAAGTGACTCAGGAGCTGACTGCTCCTGGTACGGAGAGGAGTGGATCAGCTTTCTGACCTCAAACTATGGCTTCAGCCCCGAGAAAAACATGAGAAAACCAGTGACTATTGAGTTCTCTTACCTTTAACCTGCCTCAGACATAATAGTTCTTTCTCTGCAAATATGAAGGTCGGTTAGTTACTGCTTGACAGACACACACACACATACATACAGAAGATCAAAATATTCTTTATAATTTGCTTGTGTTTCATTTTTATACCTCATCTGAAGCAGACAGAGTTATGAAATGTTTGATTTCTCAGGTTTGGCCGTGGGTCCAGAGGGCCGGTAGAGTCGGAGGATCAGATACATTCCCGTGACTGGGAGGCTGCTCCTGGCCAGATCTGGAGTATGGCTGTGCCCCAGAGATTTGGAAAGAAATAGTCTGGCGGGTGGGCTCAACACATCGCTGCCCCTGCTCAAGGCAAAGCAGCAGGCAAATGCGGAAAGGCAAAATTTGAATGAATAAATCAGAAGTGTATTAAAATATCTCTCCCAATTCTCTACCGTGTTTCAGCTCATTGGTCCTCATTTACTGCCTAACCTGTAGATGATTTTCATTTACAGGTTTTTTTTTCTGGTTTCAAAGACAGCACAGCATGCCAATTTGTGCCTCCTGAGGTTTTATCAGTGGATGTGTTATATTGAATGTAATTAAGAACCATTAAAGTGCTTGCTGTAAATTGACTGCTGCCATTTTTGTTCTTCTTTTGTTCTCTGCTCAAACAATTCAAAACCTTCCGACTGGAAGAGATAAACTTGTGTCACTTTTGTGCAGGTGGAAGTGAAATCCAATCACAGTAGTTAACTAGAGTTACAATATTTTATTTGATAACTATCCAGAAATCATATAACAAAGAAATGACTGAGAAACTATTGAGGCTCCATGTAAAAAAAAAAATAAATAAATTGCACGATAACGAGATGACACAGAGACTGTTGGTTCTGTTTACATAAATAAGAACAGAAACTGAGTAAAATGGGAACTTAAAGCTCCTCTTTCAGTGTGAAAATGAAGCAATTTAAATCCATTCAGCCTAATCAGATAACATTACATTAGTAATTTATATTTCTGAATGCAAATATCAATTAATAATAACAATCCAAGTTTGTACATTTGTCTATGTGGACATCATTCGTTGAGTTAGTATGGTAGCATGTCTGTGCACATTCAGCATGTCTAGCATGTCTTTCACATTCTATCGTGTAGTCTGTAAAACTAGTCCTTAAGGGGCTGCTTAGTTTCTTTCATCTAAACGCTGAGAGCATGTGAAGATTCAGCTGCAGCTTTCCAAAATCATGATGAAAGAGGTCGACATCGTCTCTCCAAACAGGTCACTTGTGAATACTGTGAATAATGAGCAACTATCACACTATCAGTCTGAGATGGCAGGGTGTAATGAAATTTATCATTTTGTGTTTACTATTGCATTTTATCTCTTTTTATTTTCTGTCTGCGCTTTGCTTTCTGCCGGTGCTATGCTACAAACAAAATCTGACAGTTATTTGAATATGTAATAGTGATAACGAAGATTACCCTCATTATGATAATATTTATCAGTGTAGATGTGATATAACTGCTGAAAATATTTCCTCAAAAGATCAGAAGAGTGTATATTCATTCAACTAAACACAGAAAGCCACTGGAAAGCTTATATGAAAAATATCATTTGCAGGAAAGCAATCATTGAAAACGTAGCTCTGCTTTGTCTTTATAAAATGCAACAGTGAACAGAATTAGGGTTCGTGGGATGTGGATGAAAATTATTTATCCCATTACTGATGCTGAGCTCTTTTCTTCAGACCAGCAGTAACCAATTGGTTTTGTGTGTGTGGATTTACAGGCCACGTGGGGAAGCAACGTGCAATAAGCTTCAGCACTAATTAAAACATGGCAACACGCAATTACCCTACACTTTCACGGTTTCCGCAGCCAATTACTGGGAAGGAAATCACGTCAATCTCTCTTAGAAAGAGTCTTTTATTTGTCTGACCCCTCAATTCCTCTAAATGAACCCAGAAGAAGACACAATGAAGAATAACCAGTTCTGAGTGGATACTGGTGTGTGTTGGTCACTGGTGTCATAGAAACCTAATGGACAAACTCAAAACAAGAAAACAAGATGAGAGAGAGAGAGAGAGAGAGAGAGAGAGAGAGAGAGAGAGAGAGATCCCCTGTACACAACACAAAACAATAAAACAGGCAATAATATGGATAATAGTGAGGATACTATGGTACTATGATACTAGGTATGAGAAAAACAAATTGGACAAAGAAAAACAAGAAGAGGCAGGAAGAGAGAGAGAGAGAGAGAGAGAGAGAGAGAGAGAGATCAGGATGTGAATATTGTCTCTGTTGTCCACACAGCTGTACCCTCTGATTTCCACAGCGGAGCTAGAAGAAAAAAAAAAATACACACACCACACACACACTCAACTCATTGGAATTTCATGAGCCTACAGGGGGTCTCAGGCAAAAATGTCTTTGTAGGCAGCAAAATAGCAGACAGACAGATTAGATAGATAGATAGATAGATAGATAGATAGATAGATAGATAGATAGATAGATAGATAGATAGATGCTTTGCTTTTACCTTCACCTTTTATTTATCTATAATTTGCTGACCTTTGCTGACCCCCACTCCCTCCTTTCATTGATGGCCATCATCCCAGAAAGCAGCCATCTTGACCAGCAGAGCAGGAGGTCTAAGTCGTTACTGGTCATGGCCATGACGCAGCACTTTTTGGCACATACAGCAAACCATAATGGCTATATGACAGGGTGATCTTGTTTAAATAAAGATGGCAATGTGAGAGTCAAGGTTATTTCGTCATGCAGGCTGTCCTGCATGACGAAAAGGAACGGTGGTTGAGTGATTCTGTGATCTCATAAATTAATAAAATTAAATTAAATAGAAAAATAATTATATGTGCAATGCCAATATAAATATATAAACAACTATAAAAGAATTTTAAAAATCAAGGTATATGAACATGGCATGTGTGTTTCTATGTGCGTATTTATATGTGCATCCATATAAATACACGATTTGTTCCAATTCAAAAACCTGGCTAACATTGAGCAGGATAGTAAAACCTAAAATCATTTTCCAGAACAGAACAGTCTTCTATTGTAGGAGGCTGGTTTGCTGCATCAAGTGAAGGCAGTAGGATTCTCTGCTTTTGCATATTTTCATGTCATGTCTGAATATTTTGTCTTTCTGACTTGGAATGGGAAACATTGCTACTTAGGCATGATTCTTTGAGAAGGATTTTGATACAAAATACTATCTTCATGAAGAAAAAGTGTCACATAATCCCACTAAATCATTACCAGTAAAAATAAAACAAAAATAAAAAACCAGCAAAGACTTTAGCAATCTGTGGCAATTTTTTTTCGAAGTTTGCTCAGTCAAAAAATATGCTGGTAAAGAATATTCAGAGATAACACAGACTGTGCGAAATGACTAGTTTTTTCTTCTAATTTATTGTAAACTTCTGATACAGAGAGAGAGAGAGAGAGAGAGAGAGAGAGAGAGAGAGAGAATGCTGCCTCCTATTAACACAACTCTGAGCTTTGATGACAAAGACAGAATTCTTACCAGAGTGGCAGGTTTTAATTATCTCTCTCGCTCTTTTCACTCGCAGCAACAGCAGAAGGAAAATGTGTCTTTTGTGATTGGATGGTGTGTGTGTGTGTGTGGTTTTAACACAGCAACATAAGGCTGGGGCTAAAAGGAATAATAATAAAGGACTGCAGTGCTGTTTTCATTTATTCATACATCAGAATGGAGGAGGCATTTCTTCAGCCTATATCTTTATCTGGTGAGGGAAAAATATTCTCTATCTTCACCATAACTCTTTTGCATCTAGTTATTTTCAGTTACTGTATCAAACTGATGAGTTATAACATAGTTTTTCATTTTTACCGGAGGCAGCAATATCTGCCTCTCGACTTTCATTGATTTCACTTTGACTGAAATGTGTGTGCTTACCCTGTCAAAAAAAAAAAACAAAAACAAAAAAAAAAACATTTTCTCTGTAAGATTTTCTACATATATATTGAGAACATATGTTTTTCCTGTTTGTGGATATCAGCTTTAAATAAAGGAAAATGTTTGAAAATAAGTTGGCTGATGTGAACATGAAACATAAAATATATTTCTATACAAAATACTAGTAATGTTTCTGGGAATGAAACTGGATGGGAAAATAACATTTCATTGTTAATATACTGTAATTCTCCCAAAACGTACTTGCACTTTGGAATTAAAAACCATTCATATTGTTCCTGGCTGGTGTCAGGTAACAGGGCCCAGTGGATGTCTGCTTTAGGGACACTCAGGCTACAAGACAATCAATAAAGATGTGCTGGCCAGGCGGCAGTTAGGACACGCTTGGTCAGATATGACAAAAGCTCACATAATCATTTCACAGCTGTATTTTTAGCTTTGCTTTCATTTCTGGTTGCATTGTGTTGTTTGGTACAAAATAAGCTATAGAAGAAAAGTTTAATTGATTAACAGATTGGTTAAAAAAAAAAAAAAAGAAGTCAAAACTCCCTCAAAATTCCAATTCTGTCCATGACTGGAGTACTGTATATCACTGAATTACATAATTTAAAAGATATATTTATACACACACAATATGCTATGTGTGGGTGAGAAAGTCAGTGTGTATTTGAAATTCTGAGTGGGTTACAATTGAGCAAGTGAAAATCTGTGACTAAAAATCTAAAAATACCATTTCTGTTAAAGCTGGGGCAGGATGATGCATCTTTCCTGCTCATCTGAGAGAGAGAGAGAGAGAGAGAGAGAGAGAGGCTTTGTCATCCTCAATCGCTCCTCTGTGCAGAGGTTGTTGCTCATCATCCCTGAGCTCAGACGACCAATACCGAGAGACAGAGATGAGAAAAGAGGGTGGGATATAGTGTGAAAGAGAGGTGGGTGCAGCCAATGAGAGAGAGAGAGCTGTTCCTAGTCCAGAATGTCCTTGCCTCAGCTCTGAGAACTGGTGGAGACAGAGAGGAAGGAGATTGAAGCTGGAATGGATATAGACACCAGCAGGTGCTGAGGATAAAACAAAAAAAAACAAAAAAACAAAAAACAAATAGGTGATTAAAAAAGGTAATAGGGAGGAAGTGTGTTAAGANAAAAAAACAAAAAAACAAAAAACAAATAGGTGATTAAAAAAGGTAATAGGGAGGAAGTGTGTTAAGAGATCTGCGCAAATAGCATTAAATAGAAAGATAGAAGTTCATACAATCATTTTATTTTCTCTAAGCTGGAGTTCCAGAGCCCACCGTCTTTTTTTCAGTTGCCCTTTATCCTCGTCCTCTTGATTCTCCTGCCTGGCTTGCTCCTTCAGATCATCCCCTCCTCCTGCTCCTCCTGTCCTCTTCTCTCTGGCTTATTGACAGACATAGCCACCATGGAAACTGGGAGCCCCAGGAAGATTCAGTTCACTGTACCCCTACTGGACACCCACCTGGATCCAGAGGCAGCTGAACAGGTAAGGAAGAGGGAATAGAGGAGGAGGAGATGGTTTGGGCGATGTGAAGATGACATGCAGTGATAAGAGAATTTTCAGGCTTAAGGTTTCTTCATGCGTCAGTGTGATGATTTGAAAGTTGATGAAGGTCGATTTAAGTCTCAGTACAAATTATTAAGTGCATCCACTTTTTAGGTTTCTGAGGAAAATATTGAAAGGAATTATACTTTTCTTTTTTTGCCTGTCTCCTTGTCAAAGTTAATCATCCACTGGAGGAACTTGAGGAATACTTATTCTAATTATCAAAACAAGCAGGTGTAGACATAGCTGGAGAACTGCAACTGGAAAAGACATGCTGGTGTCTTATAATAAATCGCAGCTTCAAACAATCAAATTTTTACTTCGTTATGACTCCCATGCGTCTAATTAGCAAGCTGTATCTTCTGAATGCTGAGCTAAAATGAATATAATGAATTTAAGATTGATTTTCTGCTTCTACCCACAGCTGAGCAGGTTATTAGAGGCGCAGATCGCAGCAGTGTTATGTTGCAGCATGGACGTGTCTCCTGAGGTTGGATGTTGTTTTGGTTTGAGTGTCTTATAGAGAGCAGCAGTGAGACACAAGCAAAAGATGCTTGATCCATGTATCATAGATAAATCAGTCAGTGGAACCATTGTTCTAAAACAATCTTACATATCCCATAAGACTGTAATTGCATGACAATAACAAAGAAAATCCTTGTAATTAAAAAAAAAAAAAAATCACTGGATGATTGAAAAACTGAAAAATGCATATGGTTTTATTCAGTTATTTTAGGAGCTGATAAACCCAACATCACTTCATGACACTGAAAAAAAAAAAAAAAAAAAAAAAAAAAAAAAAAAAAAAAAANTTTTTTTTTTTTTTTTTTATAAATATAACATGAACAGGACAGGTCATTCATAATGAATGAGCCTCAAGTAAAAGCATCAAGATTTATGAGTCTGACTGCACTCTCCTCTATGTCTTTCTGTCTGCTTCTGCTGTTCACTTCTTCCTACTGTGACTGTACAAAACCCACTGGGAAAGCCGGTTTTAGGAAGCTGCTTTACGTGTGTGCAGTGGGTGTATGTGTGTGTATGGAGAGAGAAATAGAGTGACAGAGAGAAAGGAGGAGGTAGTGGAAATTGACATTGAGAAGCATGCACTCCAGAGAGCTTCAGCTGTGGCAAGTCTTTTCCTTTTAAAGGTCTTTTTTTATTATTCTATTTTATGGTTCAGGAATGTGGTCAGATTTATGCTCAGGTGAAACTGGAGCTACCAGTTAGATTAGGTACATTCTGAAACTAGAGGCTCAGAAGTATTGAATGTGAATCCGTGCATGCGAATGAGAGTGTATACAATATGGGTATATGCAGTGTAAGCTTTCGCTAAATGGACACTATTTCAGTAATATCCAGCAAAACAATAAAATAGAGATGGATGGGCAGAATGAAATGTAATTATGTTACTCCATAATGTCCTTATCTAAAAGCTTCCCATGGCTGTAGAAAGTTACCTGTAAATTTTAAAATAGCTTCCATCATAGTGGAAAGGACAGCAGCTTCAGTACATATTCCCACATTAATTTGCCTTGGCGGGTGAAAACACACACACACACACACCCACAAAAAAAAAAAAAAAAAAAAATTGCTTTTAGGTTGACATTACTGTTAACCAATTCTAAAATAGCAAACGTGCTGATTTGTGCCTTTTGTCCTATGTTACTCTTATGTGACTTATACCTACTAACGTAACATCACAGTCCACACTATCATCATTCCTTGCTCAAAATGTAACCTCTATCACAGCTATAGTCCTCACTGATTGTAAATTTAGCAGATATATTGTTCTTATTGGCTTTACAACTCTCCAGGAAATCAATGTCATGGATGGAACCTTGAAGATCCTTGAAAAGTTTTATTGCTTTTTAAAAATAGCAGATCGTCCCTCCTGAACTACAAACACTCATGCACAAATTTCTTGATGATTTAGGGATACTGGATGAAGAACTTTAGATTCTATCTTGAATCTGAATAATTTTCCAGCAAATGGTTGCTAAGTTGGGTTGTACAAGATTGTAGATTGCAGAAGCCTGAAACTTACTACTTTGAAGTAGGCATGGATCTCAGTATTGAGCTGTTGTAATACCAAACATTATTTTGTGTGTAATTGCGCAAGTGATATTAGGACTGTTCTGTTGTGGGGTCTGTCAATCGATGCTTATTATGAATTTTCAAAAACTGAATGCACAGTTGCCTTTGTGTGTACAGTATGTCTCAGTATTTTTCAGTGTGTGGCATGCTCTCTCCCTCTTTTTTGTCCTTGTGTGACACACAAAGGTGCAATAAGCTTTTCTCTTGTCTTTGTTTATGTCTGGATGTCATTGAGTTGGTGTCTGTATTTGGCCAGAGGCTTTAGACATTCAGCACAGGATCTTAAACTTCTCAAGCCAGGTGTTTATTGACTCTTGTACAACCACAAATTGATCTCCTTTTACCTGTATACAAGTAAAAATTCAATTTGGCCTTTGCAACAAGACTTTAGAGAGTTCTCTGCTCAACTCAATAAGTGTGAGCAAAGCTTGGCTGCTTGCCACTGGGACTTTACCCTTTCAGGATATACTTTCTATTAATCTACGACCACTGTGAGCAGTCACTGAGCCTACATGGCATGCTGTTTTTAAAGTGTATGTGCATGTGTGATGACAGAAAGCCCAACTGCATAAGAGACAGGAAAGAGAAAGAAAAGAACAAAGGAAATGAATTCATGTCAAAAACAAAAGAAAAAGCAGTGTATGTGTGTGTGTGTGTGTGTGTGTGTGTGTGCGTGNCAAAAACAAAAGAAAAAGCAGTGTATGTGTGTGTGTGTGTGTGTGTGTGTGTGTGCGTGTGCAGTTGTCTACATGTTTGCAGACCTGCTTACAAATTAGGAATGTCCCACCAGGGGATTTCAAGCATGGTTCAGCAATCCCTGCAGCCTGGAACCTCCCGGCGTGTTAAATCAGCCTCTGAGGAGAACTTCATGGCAGCCAAAACAGTCTGACTGAGATCTGACCCTCACACTAAAAGCAAACACTCCCTCTTCTCCACACACTGATACAGTATGTGTCCCCCCTTATCCTAGGCCTTCATTATGCCTGTGAGCACAAACTGATTGTGCCTGATAGAGGCCATGAACTGGTGGTGTCAGCAGATCATGTAATGATGGTCACTTCCAGGTTTTTTCTCTTTGATAAACTTTTCTATTTGGTTCTCAGTAAATGTAGCTGGTGGATGCTGGTTTCTAACATATTAGAAATACAGTGTTTCATTTCATCTGTTTTATGATACATACAATAAGGCTGAAATGGCTCCAGGGTGTTCCTTTAGCCACGAAAATATTAAGTCTTGTAAGTCATTTTGTACGTAGACCTAATTGATTGTTTGATTGGTTTTATTTGATGATTAAAACACAATATGTAGTAGTTGCATATGATAACAGGAGAAAAAAATGACAAGGCTTGGTGGCTTATTTCCACTATGGACCTCCGATATGTGACACACAATGCAAATGGTAACACAGAAAGAACACATGCACGCAGGCAGGGTGGTCAGACATACATGCTGCAGTGATGTAAAGCACTACAGCATGCTCCAAAGTGCTGAGAAAACATCTTTTCAAGGCCACTTCGAATCCACTCTGCGATGGAATCTACTTTAGATTTGTAGCAAGGTTATTCCACAGTAGTGTGGCAGACGTTTGTTTTTACCCATCAAACTCTTAAAAAAGGCAGCAGTGTAAAATCTGCGAACTAACTCTTGTTGACTAGATAGAAGTGTCACTAATTAGAGAAAAACATCATGGCTGTTTGGCACACATTTCTAACAAAGTCATATATGTTAACAACAGATGCTCCTCTCAGCATTTAAGCGGCCTGAAATGTGCAGATTCCGTATTTGTGGAAATATTTTCTGAATTACCTTGCTGAGGGTCTTTTTTTATGAGACACAAAGCACATCTGCATATACAAAAAAAGAGCACAAGAGCAATCTATGTCATTAATAAACAAATAAAAATGGAGGACCTAGAACATTACCCTGTGGTACTTCACACTATGCCCTGTAGGCTTTGATGAAGACATGTTTACATTAGCCTGAACAACTGCTAATCTATTTATTCTGCAATAACCTTTCTTTATCTCTCTCTCTTGCTTTCTCTGTCTCAGTAAGACTTAGGCAACAGAGGATTTATTGCATATGTCATGTTAACACTTGAGCCATGTTGTCTTACTCACATTGGGGCTAATCGAGTAAACATAACAACAGAGCTGTTTAACAGAGCTGGGTTAATTGTCAATTAAATTTAAATTACACTAGTGCCGTTAGCATGTTGTTCAGTGATAGTTGAAATGTTGTTCACAGGAAAAACAAAACACATCTTTCACTGTACCAACATGCACAGTGAATATTGAAGTCAACAATGTTGTTCCAGATGAGGAGCCTGAGAAATATTCATTCAAAGAATGATGGCAATATTTTCCTCATTTAGATGATAAATCGTGACATTTTGAGGTAATATTCTTTCATTACAGGCATGGGTTGAGACCACATCCCCCCAGCGTTCTCAACGCTGATGTGAGATCATTGTCCTTGACTGAAACAATAACATTTACAGCTTATTTCCTCAGGAAGGCCATTTTCCATGAACGGTTGGTTAGAGGGAAGTAATTATCATGAATATCACTTATTTGTTGCACATTAAGAAAATCAAGACCTACTAATCAAAGCATACTTTATACTTTTCTTTCTGTTGTGTAGTTAGAAAATTACATTTTTATTTCTCTCTATATTTTACTGCAGTTCATCTGGAACTGTTTGAGAGTGTGATTTACATTTTCATTACACACTTGGCCTCATTTTCTACTTCACAGCATCTGAAACTAAATGCATTAAAAAATCATCATTAGAACAAATAGCAGATAACTCCAATGAACCAATAAGTGTAAATTGGTCCTGATTATTCATAAGTTGTATTCTATGATGAACGTCTGCTATTTACCTTTAAGATTCTCTGCATGAGTAAATATCTGCATGGACCTATTACTTCTATTGATTAAATTACAAAACTTGTATATTCTGACCATTGCCCTTGTTCCCTCATGCAATTGTTTGTAAGCAATGAGTCAGACAGACAAGATAAAGGACACAGGATTGTTAGAAACTAAGGAGAGAAGGAAGAAGAAGCCAAAAATACAAGTTTTCAAAGTCCTATGAATAATTTCTAGTATTCAGAGCCAAATGATTGCACAGATGGAGCAATTCTGTGAGATACCAATGGCTGTGCAGATATTAGCCTGTACAATACCATGATCAGCTTTCAAATGACACGATGAAGAATGACTTTTAAAAGAAACAGATTAATTTTTTTTTTTTTTTTTTTTTTAATGTGTGAGTTCTCCCAGGAAAGCATGTGGTCGATTGATTATTACTCATTGATGCTGAACTGATATTTGCCTTGCATTGTAATTCATTCTCCATGTTCCCTGAAACATGAGTGAGTGTTGCCTAAACCTATTTAATCAGGATTTAATACAACATTTTGGGTAATCTCTCCCTAACCTTTATTTCTGCAGTATGGTCTGACTAAGCATGAATGTACCTTTTTCTAATTTTGGACACAATATTTTGCCATGGGACACAGAGCAGCTCTACAGCTACAAGTCCTGATCAAAGTCAAATAAGCAGTACTTGCTGAGGTTAGGGAGTAAAATTCCCACCTCAAGATTTATATTTGAATTTTGATTTTTTTTTTTTTTTAACTTTTATCTCTGGTCACCTATTTTTTTTTTAATGACTTTGATTACGAGAAAGGACCTATTCTGATTAATGTAATAAAGGCATAAAAAGAGCCTTCACTTCCACTGAATTCAAACGACTATATCAGATGTAGAGAATATTGGCCCAAGCCAACAAAATGCTAAATATTAAACACTCATTCACACAATGCATTTAATACACAACAGGACTTGCACTCAGCTGTCTCTTATCCTTGCCAGGTTTTTTTCCCCCCCCAGCAAGAAGTATTTTGTCCAATGCCCCCATAAACAATAAAACCCGGCATGCATGGATTTTACTGCCCACCTTCAGAGACTGTTTTTGTTCTTTGTTTCAAAATGACGGAATTGCATTTTTTAAATGGTTGTGGGTTGAAAGGCAGTCATGGTGGTTTGAGGGGTGAGACTGTTTGTCCAGTGGCAATGGTATGTCTCTCTGCTCTCAGCTGAGGAGAATAACAATGATTTAAGGCATAATCAGTTCTACACAGCTACGGCTCTTTTTGTATTGAAGTGGGCTGAGTGGAGGATTTGCTGGAATAGCCACAAAATATAAACACAAGCCTAAAACATTATTACATGAACTTACACAAAATATGAATAAGTAAAACTTTATTTATACTTGTCAAAACTTGAGTGTGCAGCACAATAAATTTAGCAGGTTTTTAATCAAATAAACGCTTGGCACCTTAACACAGAACCTGACAGAAACAAAAGTCAGCAGAAATCTGAATAATGTGCCTTAGAAAAACAGATTTTAAGTCAGTAAGCACTCCACATAGTTTGCTGACCTGACCCTTTGAGGGACACCATTCAATAACCTAGAAGCCAGGACAGCGAAAAGCATGATCACCTCTTCTCTTAAGCTTTACTTGTGATACTAGAGATGTCTACATTTCCTGAAGGAAATGTAATGTGTGCTTGCATTTTGCCGGGACTTCCTGTGCACAGCGGGTTACATTAGAAAAAGTAAATCATGAGATATGGCATGTTTTGTAGTCCATATCTGAGTGTATGTGTGTGCACACTGTGAGTGTGTGTGTGTGTGTGTGTGTCAGGATTAATTTTCTCCACTATTTGGCAAATTAAGGAAAAGCATTACTTTAAGATAACAAGCAAGTTCTGTATGGTACTTTAAATAACCAGTCTTCAATTTGAGATGCTGTGCTGATACATTTAAAGCAAATCAGCCACAAGGCTAGCAAAACCTCTTGTTTCCATGAATTAAATTCCACTTATTAATTACAAAAAATATCAAATGTCAATATCATTAGCTGCTAATTTGGTCATTAAATACTCAAGTTAATATTAATTTCACAGTTAGTAATACAGGTATTCTTTAGCATAAAGATCAACTTACCAAGACAGTTTCTCCTCAAGAACTTTGTAGACAAAATGTAAGAAATTCAACCACAAAATGCGAGAAATTCATCCATAAAATGCAAGAAATTGAGCCAGGATTACAAATTTGTCAAAGTTATAAAATTTGTCAACGTTATAAAACTAACTGAAGAAGAGGGAATTAAACCCTTAAGCAAAAATATGCCTAATAATGTAAGCTTATTCAATTACAGTTCAGCACATATGCAAATGAACATGTAACACTGGATATTGTAGCATGCACACCAACATCCACAGAGTACTGAACCTTTAACACACCAACTCAAGCATGAGCCATCAAATTAACTGACAAGAGACTGAATTAAAAGCATCTGCTTCAGTTCAACAAAAAGCCACAGAGCAGCAACACAANCAAGAGACTGAATTAAAAGCATCTGCTTCAGTTCAACAAAAAGCCACAGAGCAGCAACACAACTCAACACAACTTCAAGTGTGTGCAGCACAAACACAGTAAAATGCATAGCAACAATACTGCATTAAAAACAAACAAAGGCAAATACAGTTCAAGTAAAAAATGAAGTTGTTCTTACCTTTGTCATCTTCTTTCTGGTTGTGCAGGAGCAATTTCTGCTGCTTCCATTGAGAGCACGAGTGAATGTGTGTGTAAGTGTGAGTTTTGGCAGCAAAACTCCACAGTTTAAAAACCATCAGCAGAAAGCAGTTCAACACCCACAGACCAGCAACACAACACAGGCAATTACTTGTAAGTGTTGGATTCAGCAGGCTGAACTGCTAATAAAGCAGCAACTATTGCCAATAATGACAATTTTGCCAACAGGTTAGCATGCATGTTTATAAGACAAAACCTTACGAACCAAAGTCTGAACCTTTTCACATTAGCAACTAAAATGCGTCAAACAACCATAAACACAAATCATTCCATAAGCAGCTTAAATAATTAACAAAAAAGTTCTTACCTTTTCTTATTTTTGGCCTCTTGCGGAAGATTTCCAGCTATAGTTGTGTGTGCATATTAGCATATTAGCAACAAGTTTAAAACCAATTCAGCAGAAAGCAGACCAGCAACCAAACCAGACCAGCAACTCATGAAAGCACGTCAAACCCAGCATATTGTAACTTTGCCTAGTAGGGCAGCATTAAACCACTTTACAAAAGCCAGCATTATAACAGAGCAACAACAACATAAAAAAAACATTAAATCAACAAAGTGTTTAGTGTAGCATTTGTTGCATTCACCCTACTAAAATGCTGCATGTTATCAACCAAGATGAAACGTGACCCAAAATCTGAATCTTTTCACACACAGCAACTCAAATGTCAAACAAGAAACTCATTTGCACTATTTAAGCATGTGTAACCAAAGATACACACTACATGCAGTTTAAGTTAAAAAATAGAGAGGATGATTTCCACTTAACTGTCCTGGCTTTTTGTGCGTGCGTATTAGCGGCAATATTCGACAGTCTATAAACAATTCAGCAGAAAGCAAAACAGTAACCAAAACAGTAGCAACACACGAAAGCATGTATAACATCATATTGTAGCATTTAGCCAGTAGCAGCGTAGTGCAGCATGGCGTAGTGAATGTGCATTTAACATTTTTAAAACACTCTTCAAAAACCAGCATGACACAATGAGCAACACAACAGGCCACACTGAAGTGCTGCTCAAGTACCTGCTAACAATAAGCAGCTACTACATTGCTAGCACAAACAACACAGAGCACATGTTGCTAACAGGTTAGCATGCATGTTAAAGCGAGACAAAACCATATGGACCGAAGTCCGAGCCCATGACAGCAACTTAAACACAACCAAAACTACCACTTATCCACCAAACCCTGAACTGACAGCAACAATTTCAGAGTTCAACAAACAAAATGCTGTTGGTATATGGGGTATATTTCCATTTTCTACAGCCGTATTTTTGAGAGGAGGGCATTCAGAATCAGAATCAGAATTCTTTTATTCGCCAAATACAAGTGCACAAGGAATTTCTCTTGGTGCATGGTGTCAGAAATGGCATGCTCGCTGTTGATGCTACCAATAAATAAATAAATAATTGTAAAAGACTTTTAATGCAGGAGTTACTACAACTTGATCCATCCTACTGCACAACATTTTCTTTTTTTAATTTCTACTTATTTATTTATTTATGGGTGGCTTCCATAGAATTGGTCAATCAACATATACATTCTTGTAATGATGTCACATGGACTTTCTGTCGTGGTTATTATTGGTTACTAGTCTTGTGTCACTATAGAAGGCTTTGCCCAAAAATTCAAATGTGAGAAAGTGGTGCAAAAACAATTCCACCTTGGAGTACTGTAGTGCAGTGGGGTCATTATTGATTATTGTTATGGTGGCTCAGCACCATGGAAGCGCTTAGCACCACCTACTGTCACCACACCCCCTGATTAAAATACGTTCCCGGGGCTATGTATAAAAGTGATTGAATGAATCTAGAAGACCTACTCAGATGAACTGTGTGCTCTTGCAGACCTATATGAACTCACCAATTCACTGATATAAAACTGAACCAAGTTGTTTAAGGCTTTATAAGTAATAACTACAATTTTAAATGACCTGCTACTTGAATGAAGCCAGGACAGGGAATTCTTAGTTGTTGTTGCTTGATAATTCTGTACTAATTGTAACCAAGAGCCAGCTTCTTAACAAAGAGAGTGTTACAAAAGTCAGGAAAAACAGAATAGAAAAAGTAATGATAAAGGGTGCCCAATTTATGAAATCTGTTTAGGACCAAAGACAAGGACTTCGTTTTGTTGTGGTTTAACTGTAGAAGGAAAGGCATCCTATGTATTTCAGGGTGATTTAGAGTTTGGATCATCATTGGTCAGTACATCTTGGGTTCATTTGCATCTACATTTACTGGTGATTAAGCACAATTTCACAAAACGCAGCGTACCTCTTCGCTGTGTTGACGTCTTCTTTCACACGGACATTTCTGCAGCTCTCACAACTGAGAGCTTGCATACAGAAAGGAAACAACAAAATGACAAGCATAAAAAGAAGGTAGCAGTGACACAAGGAGGTAGGCCTGAATAGTGAACATGCAGGATATGAGATCAGCAGTTTTCTTATAAGCATACAAAGCAAGAACAGTTCTCTGTCTGCTCTTAAAGAAATGCAGAGTAAAGAGCCAACACTCAATGTCTCTTCTCATTCACACAGCCTTCCTGCACTCCATGGTTGTTTTGAAAGGTGATGAAGCCTCTTCAAATCTTAATATCCAATTAGGCCATGCTACTGAGAGAGTGCTCATCGCTCATTCTGTATTAGAACATATTATTTCCACAGTTACATCTGTAGTTCTTGTCATTGCAATGACAGCTAATCAATTTAGATTTAATGCTGTGGATTCTATTGCAGGCTGCAATTGTAAATTTCATCAGTCTGTGTGTCAATGTGGGCCAGATGTGTATGTGTATATGAGTGTTTCTGTGATCATTGATATTCCATTTTATTTTAATTTATCATTTTCCTTAAATGAGTGAAATCCAACAGCAGCAATAATAAAGGAGTCAAAATTATATTAAGGTTGTGTGCTTATTCTGTGTTATTATTTCACTTTTTTTGCATATTTATACAACACAGCAATTTCTAATAATTTCTAATGTTTGTTTTCCTTGTGAATTAGTGGAACATTTTACTCCTCTGGTCTTTAAAATGTATTTAATTGAAGTTATTCCTTTGTTCAACTTCTCACAGCTCTGATACATTATGGAACCTTGACAAGGGGTTGCAAGTGCAGAGGGAGGAAGTTGGGAACCACTGATCTAGATAGAAGAGAAAAAGAGATCACTAAAGCAGCATTTAAAATGGATAAACCATGTGTGTCTATTTTGGATAACAAGTTATTTCCTGATCTGGACTGACTGACCAGAGTAAACTAACATGGTTTGTAAATGCACAGGCAGCAGTTAGAAAGATGCATGGACCACTGAAGCTCTCATGACTTCCAGTGTAGTCAGCAACACTGTCAACTATGTGTAGGAAGTGCATTGTGTGTATGCATGCTTGCATCTGTGTGAATAATTGACAGTCTATTTACATGGCTATCCTGCAGACTGTAGGTTCATCGAGTAATAAAATGGAAATGTAATCACCTCATCCTGCAGCCAAACGAAAATTAATCACAGTGCTTTCCCTAGAATCTGCTTGTTGCAGAAATTCATGGTCCACCTTTGAAACTCTGAAACACTCTATTAATCCTGGGTTGAAAAATAAATATCATTAATGCATAGTATCTTAAAGAATATATATAACATTAACTTGCTGTTTTAATTAATGTTGTTATTATTAACAAGAAAGAGTGAAATCAGCTATGTGTGCAACAAAGCTCGCCACAGTGCCTCTTGGTGAGTGGGTGCAGGTAGGAATCTGGTCTGTTTTCTCTGTATGCCACACACAGATTTCTGATACCAAGTAAGACACACTATGGATAGCTGTTGTGCAATGGTTTTACCACAGATGGGTTCAAATGTGATAAACATACTGTCATTTTTGATCTTAATGGTGATATGATACTTGATTTCAATTTTAAATGTAACACTCAGGGGGTAATTGTGTGATAGTTTGTTAAAGAGGAGATTGTCAATAATGTGTCTAATCCATTGTAAAACAAAACTTTCTAAAATGTCTATCACACAAGGAGTAAACACTTCTAGTGTGAAGTTGTGTATAAAATACAAAAGAAAATACTTAACTGTTGCAATGCTATTCAAAACATTATTTAACAGTGTTCTATAATTATGGTAAATGGACCTAAAGTGATACTAAATTAATATTTTTGTATTATTCTCATAGCAGGCTATGCAGTGTTGTCTGGGGATTTGGGGACAAGGTGATGTGTTTCTGTTACATATACAAAATAAATAGGAATATATATTGAATATAGGAAATAAAGTCTGTTGCTCACAATTCAGACATTTTACAGTTTTCTCCCATGAGATTTTCCATCAAAATATCCATATTTTCATTACAGATAGGTTGACAGGTATGTCCAAATATCCACTGTAAGTGCCTGTGTGTTACTTGATGGCTTTTCCAATTCCATCATCCGCCTGCTCCAAGTTTTCCAAAGGAAACCATAGTTAACTGCTAACTGCCAGTTAGCAGTTAAAAAACAAGAGGGGTTGTTATACATACATTATAACTCCAGTTCTCTGAGCACAGTCAGTGCTCTCAAACAGGTCTTACAGGCTTGACAGCTCTGAATGTGACTAGTAGAAATTTGCATCTACTTGCACTTATTATTGCATAATGGTCATTATAGCTGCTACTTTCCATCAGCCATGCCCAGAGGCAAGCTACCTTGCTGATCTCTTTGCATATCGCCATTAAATCCAACATGTCTCTCAAGAAAGTGACATAACACAGCTCTATTTTGGTGTGCTGAGAGACATACACTTGGAGAAAATGAGAGCTGGGTAATGCATCCACTTTTGAGTCATGATAGCCATGCATCCAGCGCCAGGCAACAACATGCACATTTCAATGCACAGCTCTTTATTTGTAGTAGTTGTCAATGGAACCTGATAACCCAGGTTTACATGCGATATTATATAGCAATTGTGGCGTACGGACAACATAAGCAATATTGCTCACATAATCACTTACATACTTTTTGTCAATCTAGAAGATTAAATACTTTTCCAATAGATGGCATCAAATCACCTAAAAAGAGCTATTAAAGAAACAGTTGTAAGATATTTTAATTCACTGTGCATTTTACTGTTATGCTAGCAGCTAATTTGTAATTACAGCTGTGTTGTTTCAAATTATTAGTATCTCACATTACAATAAAACTATTCTTCTTTTTCAGATTAGAAGACGAAGACCCACACCTGCTACTTTAGTGGCATCCAGTGATCAGTCATCACCTGGTGAGGCACTTAAATCTCTCTCTCTCTCTCTCTCTCTCTCTCTCTCTCTCTCTCTCACTCACTCATTCACTTACTCATAAAATTGTATAATTCCAAACATTTCTCCTGTATAATCCTTAATTAAATTAGTATCCCAACTCTATTATACCCTATAAATAATTTGTCCTGTTGCATTAGTGCTAGTAAAATAGCCCAGTGTGTCTCCTCTCATGGGATCGTAATGATCAAACACAACATCCCACCTCTAGAGAGTTCTCCTGTTCTATGAGTCATTAATTGGTTCCGTGCTTCCCTCCCTGCCTCTCTAGTATCACCCACTACAGAATTAAGACATGGCCAACTGGGAATATGCAACAAAGGGTGATGCTCTGACTATTGGCTGTAGATTTGCTTGTGAACAATTTGTCCAGCACCCATGCGTTGACATGCGTATGATTATGTGTGTCTGCGCCAGTTTCAGTAATTGGACACACTACACTATGAAATATCTCAGAGTTACCCTTGGTCTTTGAAAGAAAATGCAGTGAGAAACTTCAATCCACCCAGTTTAGCAGATCAGAAAGAGAGAAAAGAAAAAGAGAAAACAGCATGAGAAATACTTTGTGAAGTGAAGAAATGGGGACATGGAAAGACAAAGACAGTGAAAGACAATCAAAAGAATTTTTGAAAATGGAGAGACAGGAAAAGAGAACATGAAAGATCTAAGAGATTTATTATTAACAGCTAATGGTCCATAGCAGAACTGTGATGAAGAGCTTGAGAATGGTTTTGGATAAAAGAAGAGACCGTGTTGTGTTTGGCAAAATGTCATTATGAGAAACAATCATGCCATGGATAGGCTCAAGACAGAAATACAAAATAAGTGCAGACATCAAAACAAAATTAAACTGACAGGGAGACTGAAGCAGTGAACATCAGAGACGAATACAGACATCAAGTCAGAAACAGAGAGAGAAAAAGAAACAGAGAGAAGGGGGAGGGGAGAAATAGATATGATGATGAGGAAGAGGAGATGTGCTGGTGCAGTAATGGTGTGCCCCACATCAGACAGAGCCCTGCATTATTTAATGCTGTGCAGATTGATCCTTGTGTATAGTGCATCAGAGGAATAACCACAGACACACGAGCAGCTATAATGCAGACTATGGGAAAAATAATGAGGAAGCAGAAATTATGTCAAGAACGAGGCTGCATCTCCAATTCAAGCAACCAAAAAAGGGATAAAGATGAAACTGGAATTTGGGACATTTCATGTCACTGATTGGTGCAAAAAAATTTGGTGGAAACTAAAATAGAAAGGTTTTTTTTTTTTTTTTTNGTTTTTTTTTTTTTTTTTCCTCCTTTCCTGGGGAATAAGATGCTATACTGTGGCGTTGCCTAATTTGTTGCTATTCTGACATTTTCACCAGGGTTGCCAAATAATCACATCACCAGGGTCGGGTTGCCAAATAATCACATTACCATGTAAAATGACCACACATTATGTATTGAGGTCTTTTATTTCCACATGCACCAGCAGCAGAATAGAACACAGAGAAGAACATACTGTATGTCTGCCTTGGATATGAGCAACAAAACGGACTGTGGTCTGTCCAGTAACTCATGCCACTGAACCGACGTGCATGACAGCTAGAACCGATAGACCTAAATGGAATGCAGCCATTGTTAAAGATACTAATTACATGAGTTTGAGAAGTCAAGATGTCCGAAGATTTGTTGGCAGCTCAGAAATTTAGTTTTTACATGTCCACTTTTTTTCAGGCCAAATTGGGTTCTTCAGAAACTACACTTAGCAAAAAAATAATTTGAAAATGAATTAGTGTATTTTTGTAACAAAAACTAGATGGAAAGATTTTATTAATAGTCTGTGTGGCAGTACCAGTGTTTCTTGTTTGCCAAAATGTCTATGATTTTTAATATGGGTTTATTGCTGTCACTCTTTGCTTATGTGTTGTTTTTTGTCTTGGTCTGTTGTGTCATGGGGTTTTAGACTCTTTGGTGTTTCACAGATTAAACCACTGCACTGCTTACACTGTCATTTAAAGGCTATTTGACATATGGCACATTGTTTTATGTTGCTGTGTGTGTGTGTGTGTGTGTGTGTGTGTGTGTACATATTAAACTCTGTGAAACCCAAGGCCCATTCATTAAATAAATGCAATATGACTGATTTCTTCTTTTTGAATAATCATTTTGCTATTTTTAGGTATATTTTTGTCTTTAGTTACACAGATATTGCAATGCATGACAGTTGAATGTCTTGCAGTATATCACATACAGTGGAATTGCTCATGTTATGATACAATTATCCTGTGTAAAATAGTGTGATGCTGAATTATGAGTTAACTGTGATTCCCACTATAATTTCTACATCCCCCCCGCTTTTTTTTTTTTTTTTTTTTNTTTTTTTTTTTTTTTTTTTTACAAGAGAATAAATTGCATTTACATTTTTGCTATCTTCACATAGAAAAAGTAGTGTATAACAACGTAATAGGCCTCCCACTCTCTTTGTGTGATTTCTTTAAGGGATATTATCTGTATCATCAGGCAGAAATAGTCAGCAACCACTTTATTAAATTAACTACGGTGGTGGAGGGAAAGAACAATGCTTTCTTTAAAATTGTACTTAATAGCCGGAAATACGATAAATCTCATTAGTGCTGAGAAGGACAGAGTCTTCTCATTGTCTCTCACTCATTTTGCTGCACAGCACCTATAAAACCAGCCACAGCAGACAGTTGAATTAGACAGGCTTGATTGAATAAAATGGAGCCAGAAGACCCCATTTGTTGTCACCTGGCTCAGTGACAGACAGTCAGTTGGGAGCTGCAGTGACAGACTCATCTGCTGGAAGGACATTTGATTGTTCTTTTCTCTGACTCATGGACCACAGATGGGTGTGAAACACAGACAAAGAAATCTGAATATCTGCCATGTGCAAGCCACATTTCACGTTTCTTCACCCAAATTATATATTTTTTTTTAATCCAGAAAAAAACTTTTTTTTCAAGCATTCATTTACTCACATATTTACTTACTTACTGCTTTTACTGGAGGTTTTCAATATTTTAAGATACCTCAATCCTAACCAACATTTTAAATTAAAATAAAACAGAGACGTCAGTTCCACTTTCATTCCATCTATGGTGCACAAACATGCTTATAATCATCATCTGCAAAATTACAGAATCTCTATTTTAGATATTGTAGGGTCACGCAAGCCATTTCTTATTCCTAATTACAGAAGCTACTTTGACTCTTTGATACCAACATGTTTTAGATTATAAAGATACTAAAAACACAGTAACCAGGCTTTAAATAGGGTTCCCATTCCTTAAAGGTGGATTGTTTTTTTTTGTTTTGTTTTATTTTGTTTTGTTTCTATTTCAAAATTTCACCCTGGCTGATGACTTTTTTTTATTGCTGTAAAATGTGCAGATCAACAAAATCCATGGCATTTGTATGGTCCTGTACTCAAACTGTTGAGGTGCTAAAAATAAGACTCAGTTTGTGCATGCTTGTAAACATGCATATCCTAAAAGATGAAAGCTTCATGAAATGAAATTCAGAGGTTTTTGTGTCAGGTTTTATGCCCCACTGGGTTTGTATTTGGTGCAGAGAAAGTGATGAATAAAGAAACAAGCACATCACTTGGCATTTTGAACAGCCTAGTGCATTCTTTTAAGTAGGAATTATATGCACACACACATACACACACACACATACACATAGAGTGCTGGTGCCTAGGGATGCATAGGTTGCCAAGCAACAAGGTGGTGTCCTAGAAAAAAGTTCTTAGGCTGCAAACTGAGTTGTATGCGGGTTCAACAAAGACTATTGATCACAGTTAATGTTTTTACTGTATGCCAATCGAATGGTCTTTTTCTGTTTTAGCCCTCTATAGTGAGCACAGGATCACGTTTCACAAATTGATTATGGCATAGCAACTTTTTTTTTCCATCTGGAGTCATGTGACCATCATGTCTACACTGATTGTGGATATAAGCTGTAATTATAGCAGTGTATAAATCTATCAACATCCCAAGAAATATATAACTGTGATGTTGTTTTTGATTTTCTTGTCCTCATAAACAAACACAAGAGATTTAAAATGCTATATTAGTCTGTGCTGCTCATTTTGCACACACTGTAGCTGCATTTACTATGAATTATCCCAGATGCAGTAAACATTTCAATATGCTACACATTTATTTCCCTTTAGGGGGTTTAGATTAACAGTTTGCAACATTATATCATCAGCAGCAGTTAACTTTATGTAAAGGTCCATTAGGAAGATGATGAGGGTGGATTATCATCTCCCGAATCTGCGTTTTTAATTATAGGTGATAGTGTCAAATAAAAAAAAAATATATATATGTATATGTTCCACCCACCATGCACCACCCACAGCAGCAGCACTCCAACTACATACTGAAGAGATCAACCGTGTTATTATAGCTAATATTCAGACTACATAATATGTGTGTTTATGGCTACAGGTTGGGTGGCACATTTTGTTTTATCTATACTGTTTGTGTTTTAAATTTAGTAATTTTTGCTTTATTATATACAGTACATAACTCCTTATATCTTCTTACAGAAATAGATGAAGATCGTCTCCCAAACCAATTGTACAAGGTAAAGATACTGTGTAATTTATGCTTTATGGCTAAAAAGTAACTTTTAATGAAATAAGACAAGAGAATTATATGATTCCTCCTATTTTGTCTCTTCTGCAAGGTGCTCCCTGTGCAGCTGACTTGTGTTGATATTTTGCAGGCAGCCTTGTTGAACTCCCCGAGGCAACGGAGAAAAGGCCAAAAGGGGACACCAACAATGAAAGGTAAAGTCATTTATGTTCTGTCATTAAATGCAGCACAGTGTTGTCATTTTGTGTGTGACATCCTGTTGTTGCTACCCATGAAGCGACCACAAAACGTTTTTACTAAAGGATTTCAGCTTCTTTACTTCACTCTGTGAATGTTCACAAGCTGTGATAAAGGCTGCTGTTACCTTTACTTTGCCCTGTACAAGAAACCTGGGAATTAGTTTCTTAAAGTGTCAGTTGCTATAATATAACATCATAATGAACATTCAAACGTACTTGGTAAAGAAGCTACTGTAATGGTGGAAACCTGTTATACTAGCCCTCCCCGTCCCCCC
>VXCM01000706.1:75342-160836 GCA_014773175.1 Lucifuga dentata
AAAAAAAAAAAAAAAAATCCTAAAGTGCCTTTGTCAGGTGTTGCATGTGTCCTATTTTAAACTTAGATCTAAAGCGCATTGCAGGCTTCAGTGAGGATTCATGTTTTCTGACTACAGTTTTCCCAGAATTACATTGTAACAAGATCGGGCTTGTGTATTGCAAAAACTACACAACAAATGCATGCACAAAGCCCTGTTCATATAACATATTGCTGTATGTTGGCTGTTTCAATCAAGTACTAATTTGTGAATATATGATATGCAAAACTGTAAACATTCTTTTATTTAAAACAGTCATATAATTCCTTTTAAATGTTTCATGGAGAATGTAAATGGCTAATTCAGAATGAAAGCAGTATGAATAACCCCACCATTAAAACTGAGGCAAGCGAACAAATAAGAAGAAAATAAGTGTATGCAGTGGGATGGTTTATTTTTCAATTCGTTTCACACCTAAACAGCTAAAAGTGTGTGAGTCAGAGCTTAGGGAAACCCAAGAAATAACAGTGTGTTTTAGTTTCTCTTCACAAGGATATTAAGAGTAAATAGCACATGAAGGAGGTCATTCAAAAATATGGAGAAGATTATCTAAATGAATCATTTTCCAAATCTCATCTTTCTTTTACCTTTTTTAATGAAGCAGTGATGGTGTTATTTTAATATTATTAATGCTTTAAAAATGTTTAACCTATATTGGTGAATCTCTCCTTTGCATCTCCACCTACACTGATACGGCTCCATTGCATCTCTCCTTGCTTTTGTACTGTTCACGCCCATGCTTTCTCCTATTTCTTCTCTTCATCTCCCACACTTTCTGTTCATTCTCATCTCTTCTTCTCCTTCCATTCACCCAATGCCTCTCTGCTCTTTGCCTTCATTTTACTTCAACTCCAATATTTCTGTCAATACGCTCCTTTACCACCGTCCACTTCACTCCTTTCTTCATAACCTTTCCCTTTCATATTTTTAACCTCCCCACCTGGTTCTCATTCTCCCTCCTGTCAGAACTGGAGTTTCTGGTGCAGCACCACCTATACCGGCAGCAGCAGGGAGCCGGGGATGAGTGCTCCTCAGAGAGCTGTCTGTCCGACCGGCCCAGCCCTGACTCTGTCCCCACCGGGGAGGAGCTCCCACACGATGATGAGGCCACAGCTGAGGCCTTTGAGAAACTGCGCTGCCAAATGGAGGGTATGACCTTAAAAACAGTTTTAAAAAGAGGAGTAAACAGTAAAGGAAAGAAGGGAAGGAATCCAGGCTACACTTGAAAAAAGTGGAAGTGAAAAACAGACTCTGCGGTGTTGCAATGGATGCTCCCATTCTGTTTGCATGCATTTCTGTAAGATTTTTTGCATGGTCCTCCGTGTTCTTGTTAGATTCCTCTCCTTCCCAATTTTTTTAAGACATGCAAATCAGGTTATTTAGACTGTCTAAACTGCCTACAGATACATGGTGTTTAATTGTCAGAACTGCCAATGTGTCCTTCAAGTGTAGGCTTGGAATAGGCACAAGGGTGTAAATAAAATGACTGAATGAATAAATAGATAAGGAGGAGAAGGGAGTCTGCCAAAATGAGATTACAGACAGAAGAGGGGTGTGAAATCAGGGGAATTCAGACAAGAGGGAAAGAGGGGATAGAAGAGGGTAAAAGGGTGTTAAAAAGAGAGGTGGATATATGACAGATAAGGAGGTTTTTGCTGTGGCCTTTGAAAAATAGATGGTGCAGTGCCAAGGGAAGAGAGTGGATGGAAGGAAGGCTAGGGAAAGATGGTAAAAAGCCAAAGAATAACACCTAGAAAGAGGAATAATGAGAAAATGCAGCATCAGAGTGATAAAACATATAAGTGAAACATGTTAAGGTAGGAGGGATCGAAAAGGATGAATATGGAAACTGGACAAGAAGCAAAATGATAAGTAGGAGGAGGCATGAAAATGGCTGGAAGGAATGTGGGTGTGAATAGCATAAGGAGGAAGAGGAGGGATAGGAGAAGTAAAAGAGTGTGAAAATAAAGGAGTGAGAGAACGGGGACACAGGCATATAACACACACACACACAGAGAAAGGCACATTTCATGAAAACACTTACATGGCAACGGTGCCACCTTGGCAGATAGTATCTCCTTTCTGTGCCAAATATTTTAAAGCGAGTGACAAAAGACAGATTCAGCTTCTCAGCTCAGGCCAAATAATCCAGTTTGGCAGCAGGGGAATAGATGGTCACTACTACAGCACATACAGTACTGTATACATTTATTCACTAATTGGCATGGGACAGGGTTATGGGACATGGGATAGGCCTGGAGCCTATCCCAGAGGTCATAGGGTGATAGGTGATAGGTGATAGGTGATAGGGTGATAGGGTACACCCTGGACAGATCGCCAGTCTATCACAGGGCTGACACAGAGACAGACAAACTCATTCACACCTATGGATCCACTGTGCTATATGTTTTCCTACCTCTTTTATCTCTTCCCTCATCTCTCTGTTCCTCTCTCTTTCTGTCTTTCTTTCCTCCCAACAGAATTTTCTAGGGAGAGCCTAGTGGAAGCTGCAGGGGGGCTAGAATGCCCCCTCTCCAAGGAAAAAGTGGATTGCTCCAGCATTGCCAGTGTAGTGGATCCTTCATCGCAACAGAAGAAGGCACAGCTAGGTGAACAAATCTTCTGTACCCAGAAATCCTTCCACCCATCCCCCCAGGGACTCATCATTATCAGTGTTTATTTAGAGATGTTACATAGTTCAACCGGCTTGGCCTGGTGTCAAGTAATCATGGCTCGTCAACAAATGTGTGAAGTGGCTTTGATCCACATTTCACAGAGCAGCACTGTGGCTGGAATATGGAGGCAGCACATATGAATGGAAACGGAGGCACATGCCACTGAAGCAAAAATCAATAAGTTTAATAGATTTTAATTTTTATCAGTGCTTCAAAGAACAAACAGCCAGAGGTAGTGGTGGTATGTTCTGCTTTCTTTCTTTCTTTCTTTCTTTCTTTCTTTCTTTCTTTCTTTCTTTCTTTGNGGTGGTATGTTCTGCTTTCTTTCTTTCTTTCTTTCTTTCTTTCTTTCTTTCTTTCTTTCTTTCTTTCTTTCTTTGCAGCAAATTATAACATCATAACACTTTATCTAACGCCCATATCTATAAAGCATTATACGTCCATAACATATGTACCATATCAAAAGAGTTGCTGTAAATCTTCATAATTCATTATGACATACAGTATTACAACAGGTATTAATATGAACATAATATTATAGGTGAGGTAACACATTGCTCGTATCACTCTACCCAGTGGTTTTATTGAACAACGTCCTTGGTTCAAATTCTCTGTCAGCCCTGCTTCTTTATGCATGGAGTTTGCATGATCTCCCCTTGTATGAATGTACACCATCAAATACAGCATGTTTGTTATGTTAATGCTCCTGCCATTGCCCTTGAACAAGGCACCAGCTGTAGCCCTGTGTTGGTCCCCAAGCACTGTGGTTCCACATTGGTCATATTAGTTAGGACAGGTCAAATAAATATAGAGGATGATTTTTCTCCATGGGGATCAATAAAGTCTAAATGTCACTCAATCATAGTTCTTTCTGCAGCCATAATGGATTAAGCCTGTGGTTATGCTGCACCATAATGCTTTCATAAATGTTAATGTTCAACAAACATATGAGTCAGACAGAGGCAGGATATGAACTTCATCCAATACGAAAACCTGCAGACAGCGTTTAGAGTAGATAGAGATGAACAGATGTTGAGTTACATTTGATCTTTTGTTACTGTATATAGTAAAAAATTATGGGCAATAGAAAAAAGTTCATATTTTGTTTGCTGATATTGTATATTGTACACTGTTATTAAAGCTGATAATGTGCTGTCATAGAGGAGTTACTGCACGCCAAAAACACTCTCCATCCTTTAGTGTTTTAGAAAGCACTGGCATGAAACTCTATAACCAACCAACCATCCATCCACCCATCCATCCATCCATCCATCCATCCATCCATCCATCCATCCATCCATCCATCCATCCATCCACCCATCTATCCATCCATCCATCCATCCATTCATCCATGCAGGGTCATGGGGGGCTGGAGCCTAACCCAGCATTCATTGGGCTAGAGGCAGGGTATTAATAGTAAAATCATAAGCAATTCTGATACTATTTGATTGAGTCATGTATTATAATCATAGTTTGTAAATCATATTTCATTGTAAACAAGTATAAATATATAACAATATCCAATATCCATGCCTTTTAATACTTCATGCAGCTATTCTATAACAGTGCACATCATTTATAGATATCAATTTTTATAGAAACTTTCATATGTCCTTTTATTTATTTTTGGGCTGCAAATGTTTTGTGATTCAATGTGTTTTGTGTCTCTCTATTTACTGCAGACACAAAAGCAGCAGCATCCAGTGTTAGTCAGCTGGCAGAGGAGAAGACAAAGAAATTCAGCACGGAAAAAGAGAAATAGACCAGCCTTCTGGACAACAAGATGCTGCTCAGTCTGCTCAACCAGCCCAACACAATGACAGAAGATTGTGTCTGCAGATCCACTTTTAGATACATCAGGGCGTGTATACAGTCAAGCCTTAGCTACCACCTTGACAACAAGAGTAAAATGTTTCTACAGTTACTTTTTGTCAAAAGCGCTCAGTAAGGAGAAAATTATTTAATTATAAAACATTTGTTTTCTATAGCTTCTCCCAAACGAAACTCAATTCACACAATCACAATGATAAACTATCACATCTCACAAGTTGAATTTCTATGTGAATGTTCCAACGCAACAAATTTGTTGAAATCCTTTTAGGCAGTTTTCATTATTAACTCTGTGCCATGAATCTGCAACTAATATTTCATCTTAAAGCAATAAAATTTCACCTTAATATGTTCCTCATATATCAACATGACAGTGTCCATCACTTCAAATTAAATGCCATAATTTATTAAGTACCAGTCGAAGATGGTAAAAATAGTGATGGATAACGAATCTGGCTTGATTGATAGTTTCATTTATATTTATATTGTTGGATTCCCGAAGCGTGACCGAAGAAAAATGAAGAAAAATGTTGGCACTATTCTAAATCAAAACTGTTATCATGGAAGATATAATTAATGTCCTAACATTAAGTCTGATTATCATACGTAATTTATTTATTGGTAAGCAGACATTTACCAATCTGACCATGTGCCTGTAAATGTCTAGTTAGCAAGCAGCCTATTAGTATTTAAAGATTTTGAACTAACAAAGAAGACATCATGTCCTATGAGCAAATTGAAGCCTAATTCTTAACTTCTAGACACTTGTGGGAATCAGCATCCTCATCAAACAACCTTCCAGCACTGAACATGCTATGACTTCTATCTAACTCAGTCATTACTGTACTTCATTTTGTATGAGAAAGAAAAACAGTGAATTAAAAATGGTTAAAGACCAGACACAAAAGGGAATTACTGTATTCAATTCTATTTTAGTATATACTGTAACAAAACATCAGCTCGCTCTCTTACACTACTCTTTTCATCACTGAAGTGGCATTAATATGTAAAATATGTGACAATCCTTCCAAAATCTTCACATTACATCTGACATGTCTGAATGAAATATGTTTTAGCAGATTACCAGATTAACCCCATAGCATGAGCAGTTCATTTCCCAGCTGCCAAAAAGACCAATATGTCCACAATTAATGAAAAATACATTAAAACATTCCTGTGAAAACTTCTGCTTTTTTTGTGCAGTGTATTTATGGATAATGAAATATTTGTTCTGTTTTGAATGGTAAAAGTGTATTGTAAATGAATTAAATTTAGGGAATTTTGTTTAAATTTTACTTGAACTGATTGATGATTACATCTGTAATCTAAATTTGTTTGATATAATAAAATCTTTAAATTGGTGATTGGTTGTTATTATTTCACATAAATCCAGGTACATTACAGGAATGTTGTCACAGTCCAGCGCCAATCATTGTTCTACAATGATGGGCAGTTTTTAGGAAATAGTCAAACTCTGTCAAGGTAAAGTAGGAGATGCATTTACCAAAAGTACCTTTGTGCCATGTGTTTAATACTGACAGTGTTTGTACACTTCATCCATTACAAATTAGACCTATTGATGTGTTTAAATATGTTCCACTAATAAACATCATGTGAAAAAACAGCATCTAAAGAAGACAGATGATGGGAAAGTCCCCAGCAGCAGCCAAAACAACCTTTCCCAGTTAAACTATGGCGGTCTGACATCATTGCACCAGTGTGCATATGTTTTGTTGAGGTCGACTGGATCCTAAAAATAGACACTCTGCTGATAAATAATTCAACTGAATGGGTGCTGTGAGCATAAAATCACATATATTTTTCATAAATGTGGCTGCTTTTCACAAATATTCCTGTATTTTGTAATACTGCAATTATAAAGAGTACAAATCTAGAGACAGTTCCAGTTGTCTTTTGATGTAATCCGTGTGAGATAAATTAGTTTTACTGCCACAGTAGTAAATTTTGCCATTAAGTGTGTTATGTGTTGTTGGGGTGAATGTTGTGAAATCCCCTGAGAGTTATATGCAATGTTGAAGCTTTGGATGGTTCTCTATATTGGTGTGCAAAGACGCTCTCTGTGGACATGATGTGATGTGATACTCTGATCTGATACTCTGATCTTTCATACTGGTTGTAAGAATTATGCCCATATCTTTGAAGAAATATAGGCTGTGGAAAGCGCTTGCTTTGCTTGCTTTTGTGGAAATGCTGGAACAACATGAACCATGATGAATTTGGCATTTTTACACTCATTACAACAATATTCATGCCTGTCTTTTATAGTCCATCTGGCTTGCTGTGTGTGGTATGGATGCACTGCTCAGCCTATGTACTATACTTTTACCAGAGAAGCAACAGATTATCTTCAGTCACTGTTTTTCTGTTTATTAATTTACATCCATTTAAATGCCTTTGCTGTAGAACCACTCCATTCTTCCATTCTTCAGAGAGTATATCTTATACTCTGCTGCAGTTTCAACAGAAAAACTGTTAAAATTCAAAATTGTTTTTTGAAGCTGATCCCGATGGGGAGCCCCGGAGCTATTCTCCTCTTTTTGCTCTATAGCCCCTCCTGCTGGGAGAGCAGAGAATTGATGTCATTGGTTTACCAAGCCATTAGAAACTTCTAAAATTTCCTAAAACTTACAACTTAAACTGAAGTAATAGCCATGTGGCTGATACTTCTGTGTTGAAGTATGGTTTGGATGCAGATCTGGGTCCAGTGTTTAGCATAAGGATGGAGTTTGGTTGACGTACTTTCCTAACATTAAGCCTCTGTAACATCAGCTCTCCGGCTGGGACAATTATGTTCCAATCAAGCTTTAAAAAAGCAAGTAAAATGCTGTTTGTATTCTGATTGGTTTTGACTGCCAAATCTCACTTCATACTGTAAGTCCAAACAGGAGCAATTAAGGTCATATTGTCATCCTGTTTTGCCATCAAACACCACTTATAATATCACTGCAAGCTATTTTCAGGAGGTATTACAACTTAGAATGCGGGCTAGGATCGAATCAGAGTTTGACTTCAAAGTCCAATGTGCCCTCTGGTGTATCAGAAAACATTAACACATCATTTACTATAATTTCTGTCTTTTGTTCTGCAGAATAAGTTTCAATGTTCATACTGTATGTTCATGGATAAAATGATACAAATCAGGTAGCTATCATCACTCAAACATTGTGAATATGTACTAACATTGCTTCCCATGACACATTTTAATGAAAAACAAGACACCATAACCCACCTTAATAAGGCCAGCCTTATTATAAATTTAACTCTAACTGCAAATATGATAAACATTTACACATTTTCAAAGTTTAATGCATGCTTAAATGATTGGTGTACAGGTATAACTATAAAAGATAAAACTTTCTGCAAAGGTGATTATGTGACAAATTAAATTAATGACATGGACTGTATAACATGGCCAGCATGTACATTATTAAATTATCATAATATACTAAATTTAAAATAAGACATGAGGACATTGCTATGAATAAAATGCATCATTGGGAAGACAAGCTTAAACTCCCTCTGCTTTCATTCCTCTGGCTTCCACACTCTTAATATATAAGAAGGCACCTCAGTGATTTGATGCTAACCTCAGTTAACCTTTGTAGATTTGCTCTGAAAAATATATATTACTAATGAAGCCCTTCCTACTGTTTTGTATCATTTGCTGGGACTTGCAGGCATTTTTCTGACAGCTCCTCGTGTCTAGATCTCTGCTCTTTGGTCACACTGGGATCTGAGAATCCTGTAGGATATAAAAGATTTGAAAAGGCATTAGAATTTTTTGTTAAGATGAAGAGGAAACAATATCTGTATCTGTTAATCTCCATGTGAGATCACTGTAAAATAAATGTAAATAGTAAATCAAATCAGGGAGACTGAAAGCACTTATGGAGAAAAGAGGATTTTCCCTTGCCGAATCAATCACAAATCTCAAAACAGCTGTTTTACTTTATGTTAGTAGAGGTTGTCTTATCATATAGGTTTACTTTAAGTTCTTAAAGCCATGTAAAATATGACAAAGGATATGTTGCTCTACATTTGTTAAAACTGTGACTATCAATACAATATCAGATACAATATATTAATAAAAGGATGGGTCTTTTTTTCCCCCCTTTCTTTCTGTTCATTCTTAAATGGTTTTGATCCCATGAGGAGCTTCGTTCAGTCACCTGACATAACCCATACCTTGATTCCTAACAGATATAAATGAATGAATATATATCATACCATTGGAGCCACTTTCCTTCCATTTGAGCTTGTTATCTTCAGTGTGTCGTGTCCAAATGGAGCGGAAGCTCACCAGCTCAGCTGTGATGTGGGCCAGACTCCACTGCAGACCTCTGGAGCTCTCCTTCCAAAGATTACTGACCACAAATAACACATTGCTGACACACTGAGCTTCTTTCTTTCTTTCTTTCTTTCTTTCTTTCTTTCTTTCTTTCTTTCTTNATTGCTGACACACTGAGCTTCTTTCTTTCTTTCTTTCTTTCTTTCTTTCTTTCTTTCTTTCTTTCTTCTGTCTGTCTCTTGAAACCTACTGACAATAAGTTCCTATTGTGTGTTATGAATTTTGGTGGTGGCTGACCCTTTTGTTTATTTTTGCATCACAGATTGTGCCTATAAGCATTTTGGGGTCAAACTTCATGTTATCTTCCTTTTCATTCACTGTCACAAAAAGTAGCATAATACAGTGTAATAAACTATAATACAGTGTAATTTCAGACTGGCTAATATTACCTGTGTCTGTTGCAAGGATCTGGTGGTCCTGGATTCTCCTCCACCAAAGGAATAACAATCTTTTCAGCCATGTCCGTCAGGAGAGAGAAGGTAGGATACACAATGAAGTCTATAAAACCTGCAAGAGTAAATCTCTTCTTATCAGCATGTGAAGACGAGTAAAAAATATGGTTGGTTGTATTTATCTAAATTAGTAAAGAAATTGCTTTTTTTTCTGATTTCAAAGGTATTTGAGAAAGAGGGCATACAGTGCATATATTGGATGTTGATCTAAGAAACAGCATAAATTTTACAATTGTGAAAGGTGATTTTTAGTCATAGTGTATTCATGCATTCCTATTAAAATTCATGCATACGCCGTTGTGTATTTATTGAGTGTTTCTCAACAATTTTGTGACTTTGCTGATAGGAACTGCTGGATGGAACTAATTCTTTCTTTTTTTTTCACAAACATTAACAAAGGTGACTCAGGAATAAATGTGTTTTGGAGTGTATTGTGTGACATACCAATCTGGGATTCGGCTACCAGGGTGCTTTTTCGATCACACAGAGGAGAGAAGGGCAGGCCCAGCTCTGCCTCTCTATCACCCTCACAAAGACAGAGAGGGAGAAGACATCTTAAACGGCATCCCACACACTACCTTGAAATAACTCTTATTTGCCTACATACTCTCCCTTAGATTGTTCACCATGCTCAATTAGTGTCTATAGCTGAAAATAACAGCAGAAAGGTGAAAGAATGCATTTTCTTTTTAAAGAGAACAGAGCTGCTAACCGCCTCCTCTATTCTGTCTGTTTTTCAAGGCAATACAGTGAAAGAAGAGAGAATAAAAGCAAAAAATTATTAGTTAGCGCTACATTTATATCCATTCTGTCAAAGTACCACCCTCAAAACCAACATGCTTCCCACAGGCCCAATGGACATTTTGCTTGAGACAAACACTTCAAGTAGATAGTACAACAGATTTCTAACAATTCTCTTAACTTGGATATCAACTTGTTATTGAATTTCTCCAAAACAATCATCTGAAATGAGTTCCTGAATTAATTTAGATGAAAAAAAAAATGCTATGTTGCCGAATTGTTGTAGTCAATAATATAAATCTATAACAGCAAGTTTAGACCCCATCCAGTCAAAAATGTAGTTTTCTTCGTTCCTTCCCTTTAGAATTTGACTTTAAACTTGATGTATGTGCAGAATTTTTTGTAGAATTTATCAATATAAGGCTGTTTTCACTTTTCTTTACTGAAAGAAGAATATGTTGCTATTCTTCCCTGAATTTTAGTTGGCAATGTACATGTACAAGCATGATTTGCCATCAAAAAATCAATGGAAGCCCATCACAGCCATGGCTCTGAATGTGCAGACATAAATCAGCTTGATGTCTTCTTTTTATGGTTTGTGTATGGTTTTGTGGCTTTATTTCAGAACACAATATAACTAGGTCAGCGCTGGAGGACATGGCCATATTTGCTTACTCATAGATCAAGAATTTCTCAATGAGAGAAGAGTCCAAACAAAAACCATATTGGGCAAAATACTGGTCAATGGAGAGTATCGTAAATATGCCTGGAGAGTATCTTTAATCAGTTTTACAAAGATGGTATCATCTAAACATTCCCCACATAGTTCATTGATTGGTCTGGCACGAGCTCTCAGTGAATATTTTCCAGAATTAAATCACTCATGAAAACTGAGCTCATGAAATGTAGTCTGAGGCTGAAAGTTTGTTGTGCTGACTGAACCTCATACCGTAGGCACTACTTTTCCTGTGAGTCTTATCAGATGTAATCAGATGCAAACTCTTTGAAAGTTTCCCATTCGTCATTTCAAACTGATGAGTCATTTCCAAAACTACTTAGCTGATGTTTTGTGGTTATTTTAAAACAATAATGAAACAGATTAGTTTGAGAAGAGAAGAGAAGAGAAGAGAAGAGAAGAGAAGAGAAGAGAAGAGAAGAGAAGAGAAGAAGAATTCAGGTCTATCTATATGGTTCCTACCTGCCTGAAAAACTCTTCCATGAGGGCTTTGGTCCAGCGAGAATGAAGTGCCCAGGGCTTGGATGGATGGCTAATGTCAGCCGTGTGGAGTAACAAGGACAGTGCTTTGGGTTTGTCAATCCTATTGGAGAAAAATGTCCTTGTTAAAGCATATTGCAGTTTTTTGCTGTGGTTTCTTCATTTCTGTGCCTCAACAAATGTCAAAAAAAAAAAAAAAAAAAAAAAAAACACAACTGCAGCCTGTCTAACTGAAGTATGACACTAATTGTCTCTGTCCAGCTGATTCTGAACATTTACTCAATGACCCGACCACCAGCACAGAAGTATTACCGCTCTTGTTGTTGTAGACAGGATTTCATGGCTTTAACTTGGAGTAGGTGGGAGGACATGTCAGTAGCCAGCACCATCTCTATAACCAGCGACCGCAGCTCCCTGTCAACACACACACACACACACACAGAGAGACAATACAGTTTATTAGCTGACCTTGGATTATGTACGAAGCCATATAGAAATGCTTCACATGAAGCATCTCTATATGGCTGCCAGCAATTCATGAGTATAAATTGCTGGCAACAAGACTCAACAGGGTTGTAACATTTCATATTTACTGGGTTTTCTTGTTCCCATGGTAACCCTGAGTTCCATAAAGCTCACTAGTGTTTAACCAATATCTGTGGTGATTTCTTGAAAGCACAAACACAGTCACATACCTATGATATATCAAGCAACAGCTTATACAGTAAAGATATGAATTAGCAGTATATATGGGGTTCAAAAGTCTGAGACCACACTGAAAATCTGTGATGTTTTCCATGTAAATCTGGAAATAATCAGAAAGTNAAAAGTCTGAGACCACACTGAAAATCTGTGATGTTTTCCATGTAAATCTGGAAATAATCAGAAAGTTTGACATCACAAGCAGCGTTTTGGAACATTGTCAGATCATGCTGGGAAAAACTGGGTCATCAGGTTTTGTACAAACTTGTGGAGTCCATGCCAGCTCAAGTGCATTTTGTTACTAAAGCAAAAGGGGGCATAAAAAATACTAAGATGTTCTGAAATTCATGTACATTTTTCAAAGATTCAACTTTTCACTCAAGTTGTTAAGATGATATTATCATTTGTAATGAAAAATCTTGTATTAAATTTAAACAATAATGCAAAAAGAATAGAAGCATTTCCACAGTGGTCTCAGACTTTTGGACCCCACTGTATATAATTGATATTATCATGAACTGGTTGAAAGTAGATTTTATGCTGTTAAATCACAGGATAATTTTAATGTACTGACCATATTGTGACAATTTGTCACAGTAGTCATAGCAAACTAATCCATGCCCATAATGATCCTTAAATGATCTTTAAAAGAGAAGTTTGACATCAGAAGGTCAAAGGTCAGCTACAGAGGAGCTAGTTATGAATCAGTTCCTTGTTAAAGTCCATTCATTAGGACAGAGATTGTCTTTACAGGGTCACTGACTCAATATATGGCCCAACTGCCCTCATTTCCAGATTCTACAGTATCCATTATATGTGAACCTGTACAATTTCACCATTCAGTAGCTCTTGTTTAAAGCAAAAATCTGTCATGCATTCTAATATCATCAATTTACAGTCTCTACAGACTTCAACCACAATCATCTCCTTCAGCTTCAATTAGCAATTTCCAAGAATGGCTTTTGATGTACATAGAACTGACGTCTAACTTCTGAAATGATGTAGGTGAAGTAGATGGGAAGTGCTGTTTTTTTTTTTTTAGTCAACAATATGATCTGCATTTCTTATTCAAAATGTCACATGCTGTGTCTGCATTACATTCTGGTCAATTAATATAATTGCAAATTGTATGTTGCAGCCTCTTTTATGATGGATTTCTCTTTTTGGGATTCAACATTGTCACAACACAGCAAGTGAACAAAAACCCCTTAACTCTCTGATTTACAACAGTACATTTACTGTTGTACTGTTTCACTGTACTGTTTATGTCTTATGTGGGTGAAAAAAATCTGCTATCAAAACTCATTATCTATAAATGTCTCAACACCATGCCATGCTAACTTAATTTAGACAGCTTTCAATTAGAATACAAAAAACAAACATACCAGGCACAGAAAATGCCAATAGCTATTTTTGCCTCTTGCATCCTCTTTGAATGTACAGCTGGTTCTTAAGAACATCTATTTTTTCTCATTTTTAGAAAGTAGGAATTTTGTCATCTTACATCCATTCCTCTCTTGTCAAGTTAATGAAGATGTTCATTTGGTCGTCTTGCAGGAGGCGGAATGCTGCACTGAGGTGATGGCTTTCCTGTACAGACCGGTCATTGTAGATCATTGCAAACTCTGACCTGACAGAAAGAAAATGCAAACAGAAGGTGCAAATGGGCTAGAGAAAGTTACAGAGTGATAGATAAATTGTCTTTTAGTGTATGGAAGTATATACAAATGTTGAAGTATGATAGTGTAGGTTATGGGGTGGAAGAGTGTGAAGGAGATTAAAAAAAAATTGAACAAATGAAACAATAAAATCTTCAGGGTCTTCAGGGTGTGATTATTGTCAATATCAGCAATATGAGTGCAGGTGTGTTATAGTACAAAAGTACAAAAATAAGGAATGATAAAAACTGATATCAAATAGGTATTCATAACTCATCTATTGTAAGTTAATTAACATGTTTTTCATTTGCATAATTTACTTAGTGGACTCAAAAATCACATAAAATCGGCTTCTATAAATGATCATTTCATAGAGAGGAAGATTACCATGACGTTATATTGCTGTGGGCAGACATCTTTTTGTTTTATTCCCAAAAGAAACAAAGATGATGATGGGTGCCAAGAGACTGCGTTCTTCAGGGCTCCTATGTGGAAAATTGGCATCTAAAAATACTGTGTTCCCTCCATGAACATGTGTTTGCTTTAGAGTGCTCTCTTTCTGTCCTTCTCTCTCTATCTAAAATTACATAAAAGCCTTTTAAAATACTACCCTTCTATTTCTACATTCCCTCACATCTCCTACTATTTTACCATTTCACAACAGGACATGTCATTTATAGCTGGTAGTTATAAAACATGCTTTAAAAGAGAGCTTACTTTGTGTGGATGTGGAAGTTGTTTGTGGTTCCCGTGTGTTCATAGTCATGAATAGCTGCAGCGAATAGTGACGCCATCACCTCAAGCTCTGTTAGCCAATGCTTAATGGACACAAAAGACAAAAATAAATAAAGATACATGTAAAACGGTGGACATGCTGTATTGTTAGAAAAACATGTTGAATTTTATGCCTTTTATTGTAGTCCAGTGGTTCTCAAATTTTTTGAACTAACTACCATCTCACCAACAAGACACAATCTCTAAGATTCTAAGTAAAAACCACAGAGAAACCCAAGTAAGAGTGTGAAAAATAACTGACACCCATGTAGAAAAGAAATACATAAAGCACACAGGAATATTTGAGCTATAAATAAAAAATCTATTTATGATTCAATCATTTGCAACAAAAACAACATTTCCAAAATTTCCACAGACTTCAGTTGTGTTGATTCTCATCTGAGTCATCTGGTGCAACACCAGAGGGTACTTCAAGTACAACCAGTGGTATGGTATATGTACCACAGTTTGAGAACCATGGTTTTGTAGCTCATGATGACATTTGGCATAATGTCAAATCTCATTATGGTCTGTTCAGAACAAGACAACAAGACATTCTGATATTTTTAGTCATCTGTAATAAAGGACACTTAATTCCTGTACTTAAATACAATTTTCACATATTGGTACGTATTTCTGTTTTCACTGTATTAAAAATTTAAGAGGAAAATATTACATTTTTTACTCTACCTTATTTATCTGACAGCAGAAGTATCTGATAGTGATTTTGCAGGTAAAACATATCTTAGAAAGCTATTTAACAGCACATAAAGTACTTCACTAGAAGTACTTTTTTGCTGCCAACCCCTCCGTTACAGAGTGCTTACAGATATTACTAGAATTTTAAAAATGTTTCTACCACAGCTGATCCTTATTGTGAAAACAAACTGAATCACTTGTATTTTAAATGGACTGAAGCAGCCGGTCGTACCACGAGTCCGGAGCGCAGCAGCAGACAGTGCAGCGTCTGAGTCACATCAGCAGCATGAACGTGGCTGTGGTAGGGGTTACTATGCTTGCAGTAGCCTCTCTCCAGTGCAGACAGGAACTCTGTCAGGCAGGAGATGGGGATCTGCAAAATATATTATATAATCATTAAAAGTTGTTTTGGATAAAATGCCAAGACTCAATGGTTTGTATCAACAACAGGAACTAAACAAGTAACATACAATTTGGGAAATCATAATTCTTTCAAAACCCAGAAACGGATAATAAAACACATATTGTATATCACATCTGCAACATGCCACACCTGTCTACAGTGTCTACAAGGTCCATAAAGATAATACAAGGTTGATGGATAAGTTCTGAGCCTTGTCTAGAAAGTTCTTACTAAGAGGTGTTGCAGTCCTTTTCTTGGCTGTCCAAAACGCTATCTACATCTGACATCATCTGAGGCCAAACAGGTTCCATTGTAAGCCTTTTCCATGTGTTGGAACAGGTGACAGGGATAAATAAGGTGACCAGGGTGGGTGCCAAACTAGTTCAAAGCCACGGTCGAGGATAGCAGCCAGATCACTCCAAGTTGTGCTAGTTTCTCCATCTTGTACAATTCACATATGCTACCAGTAACATACAGTCACTTAGCTCAATGAGTGCAATTGTAAAACTCACCAGTGGAATTATCTTACCTCCATAAAAATATTACGTCCCTTGGTCACTTTCTTACATTTCATGCTCAGGATTTATCTACCAAGACTTTGCATCCTAACCACTGATATTCTTGTAAGCCAGTGCTTTGGATGTAGTATTATATGGAAGGTTTCTCCTAAATAAATCACATTAACTTTGGATTGGATTAAATTTTACTGTATGTACTGCGGAATCCAAAAAAAAAAAAAAAANAAAAAAAAAAAAAAGACCTTGAAACGGCCATTGAGCTCATATCGGGTGATCAGCTCAAAGAACAGAGTTCGTAATGCATGATCAGAGCTGGCCGAGTTCAGAGCAAACACATCAAAGCTCCAGCGATCAACATCCTGGGGAGACGGGGAAAGAATGGAAAGTAATCATGTTATCGATGATGCAAGATGCTGAAACATACTTGTGCTGTGTGTACACTCTCTTGCATGATGTCTAATGTATTGTGCAAACACACAACATACAGTGAGATTTATGTTGATAGTGGCTTACCCTGAGGCAGTTTACAACAGCCACAGGTTGGTCTGGCATGGCTGTCGTGTAGGCCCTCTTGAACATCCTGGAATAATGCAGTGTTTATATTGAGTTCAGTTAAAGTTCACATGTTGACACTGTGCAGCTAACTAGATTCATGAGCTGTTTATATAAATCCTGCAAAGTCCCTGTCCCCTTTGGAAGGATGTTTTAAAGACAAAAGAGGCTAATGTTTCACGTTACAGCTGAACTGTCTCTGCTTTCTGTGGTTCTAATGGTAATGAAATCAGCTTATATTAGAGTTATAGTTCAGACAGAAATTAGTCATTTGCAGTGAGATTTTTATTATACTTTCCCTATTTTATTACATGTAGGGGTCATAACTAAAACACAGAATCATATGACTGCTGTTCCTTTACAGTAGCTTCATATACAGGCCTTGTTGGCCTGTCTGAAACATCATTTAAATCTTGTTACCTTTATTTTATTATGATTCTCATTTGATATAAAACAAACCTCTCAACAAATATGCCAGCCTGCACTGCATGGACAATGCTGCGGAACTTGGGTTTTTCATCAGACCGTCTGGCAGGACGTCTGATTCTCTGGGTGAAGGTAGATGCCAGCCAGTCTGTGACCTCTGAGGGCACCCCGTCCGACTGCAGCTGATGAAGGTCATCCTCAGAGTCCAGGCACTGTCTGAGAGAGATAACAGAGAGAGAGAGAGAGAGAGAGAGAGAGAGAGAGAGAGTTTTGCAAGCCTTCGGTAGTGCTGAATGTTCCATGATTCCAAAATTAAAAAAAAAAAAAAAGAAAAAGAAAAATACAACTAAAATCAAGTAAACCATATTAGATAGATTTGCAACCAAAAGATTAATTGTATTATTCTTTCATAGGAAATTGATGTATTAAAGTTCAATAAAAAAAAAAAAAGAAAGAATTATATTAGCTGTATTCTCATCTTTTTGGGGCTGGTTGCTAAGGCTCAAAGCAGCCATCATCCCATGTATAAATATTAATCTGCCTTTGTTAGTGATAGAAAAGGAGTGTTGCCCTGAAGAAGGTTTACAACCAAAAGCTTGGCAATAACGCTTTTACTTGCATTGGATCCAAGTTTGCAGAGCTTTTTCTCAAAAGAGGAAATGACTGCTAGGAAATACTTTTTGGTGCTCTTTTCTTCCGCTATGTCATAGAAATGACTAAAGTGCTCTAAAATGAGAAGTATCCTATGAAAAAGCTGTATGCATGTATATTCTATCATGAAATTTGAAATCAGCATGGAATGTTTATGAATGTCTCAGCTTTTTTCCAAAATTGATCAGATTAACTTTACCTTGTTCCATCAAGGTATACTGCCTCTAGTAATGATGCTGTGAAATCCAGATTCTTTTTTATTTCTTCAAAGTCAACATCTTTTTCCTCGATCTGCTTCAGCATGCTCCTCAGCCTGAAAGGAAAAAAAAAAGATTTACTTGGATGTGAACATAATAATAATAATAATAATAATAATAATAATAATAATTATAATAATAATAATAATAATAACAATAATACAGTAATAATAATAATAATTTTTATTATATTAGAAAGCTGAATCTGGTTCCCAAACAGAAATCATTGGGAAAAGCAGAAGTGACGTGATAATGGTCATATTCGGAATGGAAATCTTCACATGAAATCGTACACAGAAAAAAAATAGTCATTTTGAAACAAAATGGTGGTGATGTTTGTGTGTGTGTGTGTGTGTGTGTGTGTGTATGTATGTGTGTGTGTNTGTGTGTGTGTGTGTGTGTGTGTGTGTGTGTGTGTGTGTGTGTGTGTGTGTGTGTGTGTGAGTGATACTGACTTTTAAAATGCATTGTTTTACCAACACTTCAGTTTCATATGTAAGTTGATGCTCAGCTGAAGGGGAAACTGAGAGGTGCTGTGACAACAGGTTGAAAAAAGCTTCACAGATGGAAAGAATTCATTTGGGAGTGATTTAGATGCCAAGCTGGCCAAAGAAAGCCAGTGGCAAAAGGGCATCATTAGTGCCAAATTTTCCATGAGGAGAAAATTTCCCATGGTTCTGGACTTATGTAACCTGCATTTTGTCAAAACGATGAAGGTTTAAAGCATTGGCAAAATTCTAATCTTGTCTGAAAATATATTGCTTCTTTTATATACAGCTGGTGGAAACATATTATCTCCTGCAATATAATCAAAAGCAGATTAAGTACACAAAGCACATGGCACCTTAATGTAGCCCATCTGCAGTGTCTTTGTGGAATCTCAGTAATAAATCTGAAAGCCTTCATAGCAAACAGCTCAAATGCATGTTACCATTAGTACATTATTTCTAATTCAAATAAATTTTATGGGGATTTTGAAGATTGATTAGGCTGATATGATAACACAGATAATTTTCTACAATTTGGTGTGTCTGTGCCATTCTGTGACCAGAATGGTATTTCTCAAACTGTGCCAGGCCATATCATGCAACCAGTTCCTGGGGATGAGAAGCTCACAGCTTTTCAGCTGTTTATCATACTGGCAGAGGCTTTCAAAAGCTGTTGAGTCACAAAAATAGCATGCATCTGAATGCCACAGCTCACTTTCAATCTAAAGTAATCTTTGTGATAACACAGTCATTTTTGTTTCATAGCTATTCGCAGTACAAGAGCATTTGACAGGAGGTTTACAGGAAATTATCTGTCAAGTGCACTCGTGAAAGTGTTTATATAGAGACAAATGACAAATTTTCCTTTGGCACAGACTGCATACTGCATAGTGTCATTCTTACTAGGTCTGTATCAGCACATGTGGGAATTTAAATATCTCCTTTGTCAGTACAAGTTTTAAAGATTTTAGTACAGGGGCACATTTACATCCATGGCCTCATTTAAGTGGAAATAACATAAAATAATGTCTTACTACATCAAAAAGTTAACAGAGCTGCACATTGTCACTTGTAAGAGTGACATTTAAAAAATAACCTGAGAATACACAACAAGATCTGGAACACCAACCCCTAAAGTCTCCAACACAACAATGTATTAACCAAAACAAAACCACATGACCTGTCACCTCTGCAGCACTTCCCCCTCCCACAACACAGATAGTTCAAGAGAGTGAGTGAGACAAGTGTTCACATAATGCTAAGAATAGTCAGGGAGCAACTTAATTAAACAGGAAATTGTTGGAATATCCTGTAGAGAGCAGATATTCATTTAATAGGAGGTTTTTAAGTTGAGGAAAACATTTCACACCCAGGTAAAAGCCTGCAGTGTGAGAAAAAAAAATCCACTGAGGGTTGCTGCTTGTCACTCATCATTGCAGAGTCATGTGCCTGAGTTATATATTTCTATTGCTGCTTAAAAGCAATAAAGCAGAGAACAGCTGCCACATCAGAAGATAATTTTGCTAGCTATACCACCATACCAATAGTCACACTAATAACAAAACTAAAGCACATTTATCAAAATCTTTCAGCCTCCAGTGTCTTTATAATAACAGAAAGACTTTGTATGTAGGCATTTATAGCACAAACTCTGGCATGACCTGTATTCATTTTAACCAGCCTCCACCGCCCTGCCTTACCTAGAGATGGGAATCTGCAGACGTTTCTTACGGATTCTCACCAGTTCAGCCATTCCACAATCAAGATGTGCCCTAGTGGACCCCAGAGTTCAATAAAAGCAGTAATAGGGTGAAAAGGGAACGCTAGTGCAGGAAAGTAGTAAGCAGAAAAGATCTCTCAACCACCAACGCAAACTTGTGTGTCCTGAGACAGACTTCTGTTTCAGCAGCTCTCCCACCCACTTCTGGGGGGACCTACTCCACTTCACTCTGATTGGTTAGGCAGGCCCAAAGTGTGTCAGGGTGTGTGTNTGTGTGTGTGTGTGTGTGTGTGTGTGTGTGTGTGTGTGTGTGTGTGTGTGTGTGTGTGGTGAGTGTCTTTGTGAGTGAGTGTTTGTGTATATGCACAAAGCAACTCTCTGAAGTGTGAGTGAGATGACCTCACTGACGAAGTGTTGACTGCAATGCTTTCAAGCAGTGTGTACTCTTAATCCCAAATGAGAATTTTCCACTGCGGCCACAAATCAAGGAACCACAGAGAGTCTTTCAGTGCAACCCACCAGAGTCACCCTAACCAAAATATATAAACAAAGCTTGTCCTCAAAAGCCACCCGCAACAGCCCCATAGGTTAACTGCTGTACTTGTTACTGCTGTGCACAAAAAAAAACTTGAGGGGCTGTGGCTGAAAGGGAAAAAAAGGCGCTCTTACATTTAAAAATGATTTAAACTAAGCTTAAGGAGAAGTATATCTATTTTATCAGGTTGTGTATTTATTTTATTTAATTTTTTGCCACAAATGATTGCCTTCAGACATCATTATGTGAAAATATTATATAGGTCAGGGCCTTTTGTGCTTCCTGCGTGCATGTGCAGGTACAAAATAAACGTAACAGTCACATGACAGTAAAAGTGCACAGACAAAACTAATCTGGCAGCTTCAATCACCAGAAGATCATAATTTACACAATATCATTCATTTACGGCAAAGTCAAGAAATTTTAATGAGAAAACAGCACATATACTGGATCAGAAACACGAGTGCCAACCTTAAACACTTTTACAGTTGCAGGTCCTAAATGCATTAGCAGTCTTTTTATAGAGTTTTGGAAGAGTTGTGAGAGCTGTGCTGCAGCATGGCTTGGGAAAGCCCCTGCCTGCTCTTCGTCTTTTTACTTGCTTGTCCTGCTTGGACTACTGGGTCAGACTGACTCTCATGCTCCCATGCTCTTTGACATGGCACAACATATTGCAAAAATGGAGAAAAGCAGTATTACGCCATGCAATTCTACTAAGTCATTTTTAGCTTTTTTTTTTTTTTTTTTTTTTAGCCAATGTAAGAAAAATTGCACGTTGAAGAAATAGACAAAAAGAGACAAAAAACAAATCTCATGTTTTAAATAGACTTTAAGTAGTCATTTACAATGAGCTAACAAGTCAAAACTAGTTTCCCTCTTCCTCCACACTTAAAACCACATCCATTATCCATGATGATGATGATGATGATGATGACAAATGCCCTCTGATCTCTTCCTGTCCACTAACTGACTACATCTAAAAGTAATTTGTCTCTGCTTGGGAGCTAAAATTGAAAGCCACTGAGGGTGCTGTGGATCACCAGGTCATTTGTGTTTTTACGAACATGGAATTAAGAATCTTTCACCCAAGCCAAAAGGGGTTTTTTTTTTGACTGAAGATAATTAAGTAAACAGCTGTCATTTGTTTAGGTTTAGTTTTTAACATTTTTGACCTCAGTTTCTGTTATAGCCACAGACTTAAATGTAATATGGTCAACTTTAAACACAAACAACCACTTGGGTTTGAATAATGAATTTGGTGAAGGACATCATGCAAAGTAGATTGCTCATCATATAGCTTACAGTCTATGCTGGATTTTGCAGAAAACAATAGTGAAGCAACAGCAACAACAGTGAATTTATTGAACAACAGTGACCTTCTATTTAAATAAAACGTCACCCTGTGGCTCATGACATCCTGAGATAGCCTCTGAAAGCTGTCCAGCTGCAGAATTGACAGAATTACAGAATTTACTCATTTTGTTTTCATTTTAAGTAAAAAAATAATATGCAATGCACCATTTGACAAATCAAAAACTATAGCTGTCTTACCATTCCAGTGTTTTCTCCCAAGTCACAAGACTAAGATGTCTCTCAGAGAGTCTGTGTATCCTGTAAGTTGGTGTCATGACCTCCGGCTCCATACAAGCTGAAGACAGTGTGTATGAGGTGTGTGTGTGTGTGTGTGTGTGTGTGTGTGAGAGAGAGAGAGAGATAATTTGCTCTCTTCTCTGTTTGTAATTGTTAGTCCATTATGCTTTGTCTGCTGAGCGAGTGTGTGTATATACAGTCCTATAGTTTATATTGTGCTATTGCTGCATGTTTATGCTCACATATGCGTGCACATCTACTCCTTGTCTGTGTATGTATATTGTACTGTATGTGTGGTGTGTATATGCGTGTGTGATGTGTCAAGGTTTATAATCCTCAGTGTTCCACAAGTCAGCAGGAGAGTTTCTGCGTCACTGACATAATCAGCAGAGAGCCTTTATATCAGGACCAGAGTTTCCACCATTAACTGTCCTCAGTGTCTCGGGACGCCATCACGATCCACTGTGGAGCTGCCCGGTAATAGTTCATTTACATGCAAAGCCACAACATGCAGAAGAAGATGCAAACAAAATTTTAAAAAAAATGAACATTTGAGGAAAATTCTGATTGTTTTTTTGTTTTTGTTTTTGTTTTTTAAAACTCTGAACACAATTTTATAGTGCAGTTAGATGCTCATACAAGTTTCAAACTAACTCCCAGTTTAACACACAACTACAGTGATTACACTAGTTAAAAAATAAAGAAAATAAAAAACATTTTTTGATTCACAATAAAGATAATGCTATGCACAGTGTTATTTAAATTTATGGAAGTAATCTGAAGAGCTACTGTTCTCCTTAAAGGGAGAACAGTTTACTGCTGGAAACCTGCTGAGTGGAAGCATTATAGAGGGTCAGCAGGTCAGAAACTGCAAATTGTACACATTTTAATTCGATTATGATTAATTTAGCGAGCAGAGCCCATCAGAAACAAATCCACTCATGGTTTTGCACTGACTTTGTGCGTAGTTTAAAATTGTAACTTTTGGGCTAAAAATGGAGAAAATTTGAATTTTATAATAAACTGATACAAGAATCTATCAAAATAAGAGTGTGTTTTTGCTTGTTTATGAAAAGACATGATTTTCGTGTGCGTGTGTGTGTGTGTGTGTGTGTGTGTGTGTGACCAGCTGCCTAATGAGCTGTCATTTGTGTATTCGTGAATGTACGATTGTGTTTACGGATGTATCTGCAGTGGGAACTGAAACCCATGAGCGCACAAAGCTGTCCCTTTACCATGGTTGCTAAAGCTCTAAATACAGTTTCCACACACACACACACACACACACAGACACAGGAAGGGATGTGAACATATATATCTCCAGTGTGGCAACCAACCACAAAAGGTTGCTCTAGCTGCAGAAGGGTAAGAAAGGAGAAGGGAGGACCAAAGGAAGAAAGGATGAACACAGTAAAAATAAAGGGACATCTAAAATTAGCAAATTTTAACTCTCGTTTCTGTGAATTTTGACTGTCATTTAAATAAAGTATGATAAATAAAGAGCGCTGGAATCACATCAGGGAGAGGAGCGAGGGTGAAGGATGGAGGAAAGACTGGAAATAGACCAATTCAGACCAGCAGGAAACGCAGCATATTATTATTATTATCTTCTTTATTCATGGTAAATTTGTAAGAAATTATTTTTACACCAACTTTCAATACAATAATCACAGAATGGAGAATCGCTGGCATAGTAAAATGTCTGATTTGCATTAGAATTTTTCAAGTTTTTATTACTGATACTGCAGCAGGTCTAAATCTAGAACATAATACTGGCAGACAAAAAGCTAGTAGGGTTTATAAAATGCAAGAAATATCTTCTTTTTTTTTTTTTTTTAANTTTTTTTTTTTTTTTTAAGTCTAGAATACATAATGTACTGGCTCACAGGAAACACCATCAGTGCTATTGCCACTACTAACTCACTCCAGTGTGTAAATATGTACAGCTGTATGAATGTGAGACTTGAGTAGTAATTAGACCTGTAAGCATGAATGTTCATCAAAACACTGTCTTGGATAAATGAAGCTTAAAATTTATCCCAGAGTGGCAATAAAGGCCTGTAAACTTCTCTGTAGGCATTTCGGAGCAGAACATAAGGGAAGCAGCTCTCCAGCATGTCCTGGCTCAAGTATGGAGATTCCTCCACAATCTAAGTGAGAAAGTATTCAAAATGTTAACACACATAGACCACATTAGCAACAAGATTTTTAGTATTACATGACCCCAAATTAAAATAATCTACACTCAGCTTTAATAAGCACTTACTTCACTTTGTGCTGAGATTTGCAGCTTTCAAAACAATTAAAACTCAATTTCACTCTTGATTTGGAATAAAACCTCTCCATCCATTTGACATTTGTGCGTCACTTTGCAATAACACATGCTTTTAAAGGGCTTATAAATGGCCACTATTGAAATCATTAATTACCATTCATTTGTGCTTTACAGAGAAGAAGTCATTATAATGCATAAATAAAAACAGATTCAGGTTTGCCAGGTTGTGACTCTACATGTGATAGAAGGATCCCTCCAGATACAGAGCATAAAGTCTAAAGACAATTCACAGACATTTTTAACCTGATTAGACTTAATTGATTATTGTAAAGTGAAAATTCATCATTAATCATTTAATAACAATTTGGACTTATGGTAGTTGTGATGTATAACTTATCAATCTATGTATGACTTATTGTAAATTTCAACAAACTCCAAGATTCTTCAAACTTCAAGAAGACTCTATCACAATTAGCATTCTCCTGGTAGGCCTACCATGTGTAGGAGCAGGTAGACAGATTCTCTGTTTTTGCTCTCAGTTCTTTCCACATTTTGTCCCAGCTGAAGCAGAGTGGAGGAAGCCAGCTGTGGAAAGACACAAAGTTCAAAGGAGACAGATAAAACAATAACAGCGTTTTTACACTGGTGGTCTTTGCCTGCACTGTGGCAACGGTTGGCACTGCCTTGAGAAACTTCTTTGACTGAAAAGGCTTTCAGAGCGGTGTGCCCACGATATATTCATCTTCTGTTATATTTATCTCTCACACCTAATCTTTATGGCTTTTCTAAAAGTTTATGAATAGCAATGTTTCAATATGTAATGTTGGAAAACTTAATGAAATATTTACCACTCACCAGAAGAAACTCTTTGAGGTGCTGCTCAATGTTCTTGTTCTGAACAGTGAACATGGCTGCAGCCAGCTGGTTGATCGCTGTAGCCAAACAGTGGATGTTGTTGTTGTGACCTAACAAATAGTAAGAGAGTTTTAAATAAAAAAAAAAAAAAAANAAAAAAAAAAAAAAAAAGAACATTCAGCACTACAAAAACAGATTAGAACTTCCTAAAGTAGAACGAAGAAGATATGTTTGTATCCTAATAATTACAAAGATTTACTTAATGACTCAAAAACACTTAACAGGAAGCATGCTGAGCAATGTGAGTATATTGTTTTTAAGCTCAAGCTATTTCAACAAACATACCATGGAAAATAGAGATAAAGAAAATAATCAAGAGACAAATGCCACCCTCTGCTTTGATAGAAATCTAGGCTATTTGCTGCTCTTAATGTTGCGATCCAGGCTTTGAGCCAAGTGGTTAGGGTCAGCAGGGCCATATGCCAAGAGTAACTGTATTGATGCACATCAGCCAGAGTTATCAGTAAACAAAAGTCTCTTAACAGAACCTGTTTCTCATTAACCAACATACTTTGCTTTGGACCTCGTCAGTTAGCCTGGAAAGTTTGATACAAAGACACTCTAATAGCCTTAGTTTTCAGGGCGGAGTACTTTTTAAAGATAGTATCAGGAGTTGATAAGTAATGAAGGAGGAAATGATTAATGTTTGATTGATGACTTTCTGAATACTAATGAATGAATGAATGAATGAATGAATGAATGAATGTATACCTCCATGTTCTCGGTTATAGAAGGAGTTTGGGTCCAGGGCCAGGGTCGGCAGAGATACGGCAATGTAAACCAGCAGCAAACAGGACAGCTTGTACTCCTCATCAATGGTTGTGTTATCTGCAGGTTTATCCACAGATCACATTAAAAAGTAAAAAGACACACACTTGTCCTAATAACTGAGTCAACTGTAGTTTGATTGCATTAAATGTGGCATAAATAGCTGGAAGTGTTTTTTTGTTACCTGTGTACATACTGGCAACAGCTGCAACCAGAGCGGGATCAATGTTGCATGCCAGTCCTGCACCAGAAGCCAGCTCAAAAACATTCAGAGTCACCTGTGAGATAGTAAAGCATTATGGGAAATGCAGCTACACTATAACATAACTAGGGTACTGCAAAAAGGGATCCACAATCCTGATCCATGATGTGTGGTTGAAATACAACACACCATTTTTAAAATGTTAAGCCTTTCATTATCTCATGCCAAGACACAGCTCCAAAACGCAGCCAGTAAGAGGGTGATCATTACTGCAATCTGTCAAATTTTGCATCGCATTTTATATAGCTGCCATAAAAATGACATATATTCTCTAAGCAATACTAAATAAATGATGGGTATGTTTATCCTGACACATAAGTTTTGATCTTGTCCTATTTCTGATTGCATGCATGGTTGGCCTGTCTGGGTAGAATGTTTCCACTGATGTGGTTTAGAGTGCAGAGCTGCAGCAGTGATCACAGTCTCTCACGGAGACTTGAGGGACTGCTGACGTCTTTGGGGTTATCCTGGCCCAGGCTGTGGCACGGCTGTCATGCCTCACTCAGAGGCCAGACACAAGTAAGGCGGTGGACATGAGTCACATTCACACAGATTACTCCAAAGGAAGATAAGGAATTTAAACTGCTTGTTCTGAGAAAAACTGTAGAAGTTTTGTCAGGTCTCCAGCTCCTACATTCTGCCACACATTGTGCTATGCTCTTCATCCTTAACCTCTGATGGCAGTTGATATTTCCTGATATAAATATACATGAGCACAAAGGTCAGTATCAAAATATGTAGTCAATTCTAAGCATGAAAAAACCAAACAAACATCTACATTCTTGCACAATAACTTGGCCTGTGAACATAAACTGTGTTTCTAGAGGGTGATGATTGTATTGTTATTTCTCTTTAGGATCCCAACATGCGGATGCACGTTTAACAGTGCAGCTCTCATCATTATAGGATAAAAAGTTTCAGTTTACCTTGATGTCAGTTTCAGGGGAGATGCAGTCCCTTAGGCACTCAATGGGTCCCAGTAGATAAGGACAATGCTTATGCAGGACCTACACATGGAAAGAGACATTATCAGTGAGATCATACAAAACTAAAATATACTATATTGTATTTAGGAAGCTGTTAATGACAATTCTATTAATAAGGAGAAAAGATGAAACAATCTATATGTATAGAAACATTTGGTTATATTTGGTTCAAAGATCTAAGACTTTAAAAATTAAACTTGGTGAACGTTACATCTGTCAAACAGTCCTGTGCCATTGATCTGAAGGACAGGATCACCCCAATGATGGTCATCCTCTTCAGCATGTTCTCTCCACCTAGAAGAAGATATGAAACAGATGTGGTGCTGCCAGGTGTTTCTATTACAGTAAGTACACTTGATAAGACACTGAATCACCGACCTTTTCTTGTCCAGCTGTTCAGAGGCTACAACACTATGTTCAACTGCTTTTATTACAAAATTTAATTGCTCCCTGATTACATTCATTAGCCATGTTTAATGGGGTGACTAGCTGGGGATACAAAGCATCAGTTTGTCACCAGAGATCTGTGAGAAAGTTTAAGTTGCAATGTGCTAGTCAATAAAAAACCATGAAAACTATTCAGTTTACTCTGTTTGCAGAGATTCATTTACAGTATTGTTTCCTCCTTTCCTTTTGTTTTTATTCTACTCCTCTCCTCAGTTTATTTCTGCTTTTCCTACCTCATACACTACTTGCTCAGTTCTCCTGTTCCCTTTTATCCATTCCCTGCATATCAACACCTCCTCTTTTACATCTCTGGGACTTCCTCTCTCCTACTTATCTGTTGCCACATTTCTCTTTCCACTTCTCACCTGACAGTCTCCTTTTAAGATTGGCCATCTCCTCGGGCTTATTAAAATTGTTCCGCATCTGGACTAGGATGTCCATATTTTCAATCACCAGTTTCTGACAGCAAAAAGAGAAGTGTTACCAGCGGAAAAAAAAAAAATCCTCAGGAGCTTCAGAGGTACAGTTAATCACTTCAGAGGTAGGGGTCAAAGTGGAAAAGATTACATATTAAGCAACATAAATGGGTCACTTTTAAAATATGAAGATCTATATTTTTAAAGCAGATATGTTTAGGTAAAGTTACCTGTAGAGAATCTTTAACAAAACAAAGGAACATTTTAAGCAAAAAGGCAGTGTGAAAGAAGACTCTTGTCAAAAGGAGCATTGTCAAAAGTACAATGCTCATAGTTGTTCATTACAGCTATATTACCATCCTTATGGGACCATATTTGTCAGACCTTTTGTATCTAATTGTAGTTTTAAATGTACAAATTTACAGAAAAGGCTACTAAATTGTACCCACATCTGAAGCAGTGTACAATAAGCAGTGTACTTCAAAAGGCAAAGTATAGGAAGAGTATAAAGGAATAGTATAATTTCACTACATTTATCTTCATTTAGAATTTATGGCAATAAGAAATGTGGAAGAATTAACACTATGATAATAGATTTTAGTCTTGAAATTTCAGGATCCCTACATAAACAGACAGTACCAGTAAATCACCAATTAATAGGCTCCTACACATGTTTGGGGGATAAATGTTATCAAACTGGGGCATCTGTAACATGAAAATATTTGTGACTGATTTATAGATTTCAAATGAACCCGATCCATCATACCTTCAACTCACTGACTTGAGAGGTGATGTGCCACATCAGGTTTTCACTCAGAAACTTCAGACCGTATGGACCAATGAGCTCAGCCAGAGCCTGGAGTTCTGTTCAGGAGATTATCACATATGAGAATAATGACTGGTGAAAGATGAGACATCAACAGAGATTTGAATTTAAAGTCATTTCAATTCTGCATTATAGAAATGTTTACATAAATCAAAGAAAAAACTTTAAGGCTCATGGACACATTCAGTGTATTTGTTCCACAAATGCATCCAAACCCTAAATCTCTGCCTGAATGAAGTAAAAAGGAAATGATTCACACAGATCAAATTTGATTTGTCAGTGCAGATTGTCTGAATCAATGAAAGAGACAACTGCAGCTATTAGATGTTTTGCATACTGTAGTTCCAGCTCATTAATGGCTAAAACTGGAGGTGGTGAGTTAATGCATGAGTGAGTGAGCCATTGAAAGGCAGGCACGACCAAAGCAGATACTTCACTACAGAGTAAATATAGACAATGATGATGACATTCTGAGGGGGTGTCTATTGAAAGTGCAATGGTCTCCAAAGTACTGTGTGTGTGTATGTGGGCATGCATATGTATGCATCTCTGAGTTGGCATGTATGACGTTCATGTATGCATGTGTGTGTCAGGTTCTGGCTCTGCAGAGTGAATTCAGCTTTTAAATACAATTATAATAAGGTCACTGTTCCCAAAAAATGGTGTGGATGTAGGATGTGAGGCTTCGTGGAAGAGAAACAATCATGCTGGAGCAGTTATGAGGCAGCGACGGAAGAGTGGGGAAGATGATAAGCAATACTAAAGTTCATATTAGCCAGGCAGTGTCACAGCCAGAGACAGAATAAAGTGCCTGACAGGCAGTGTGAAAATGCACACCACATGCTGCTACTATAACAAGCTCAACATCCTCTTCAGCAATAATGCTTCCTCTGCATGTGGTGTCACAGCAGTGAACAAAATCTGCAAGTTTTGTTTTTAAAAAGATTGAGTCAGCCCTTGGATCCTTGTGCTCATGTTCATTAAAATTACTACACAATAAAAAGTGCAAGATAACTTTAACATTGCATTTGTCTGCATAGGGTGAGGTGTTGGAGCGTGTGAAAGAACCAAAAATGAAGGAAAAATTTTTACCAATTCCCTCTTTAACAGGTAACAAACAATCATGTAAACAGTTCTCGTAGAACAAAACTATTTTCAAAGTTGAAGCAAGGTATTTGACCGCAATTTCTCAGATTTACATGGTGCCTGCTGTCACATTACACCCACACTACTAAAATACTAAAATCCTTTATAAACACAGGTCTTACCAAATAACATTGCAGTAATTAGCTGCAGTAACTACAGTAGTAGTAGTAGTAGTAGTAGTAGTAGTAGTAGTAGTAGTAGTAGTAGTAGTGCAGAGTGTACAGCAAAGCCTCTCAAATCTCCAAAGGTAATATTTGTTGTTATGGCAACTAAACTCAGTGTCAATGATGAATCTCTCTCTCTCTCTCTATATATATATATATATATATATATAGATATACAGGTTGTGCCCTCATTTGTGCAAAAACAGGTGGCATTTCTTGGCCACATTTGAAGAAACTTTTGAAGTGGGACATTCCTTGTTGATCTGTTATGTCATAATCAGTTTACAAATGTGGAATTCAGAAAACTCAACCTCAAAACTGAGATACGTCTTAAAACTGCTTATATCTGATTTGTTTTTGTAGGGTGAGGTGTTGGAGCAGGCTACATTATTGAGAGGTTTCAGGCCTATCACAGGACTGAGACGTAAAGACAGTCACACCTACAGGTAATTTACAGTGTCCAGTTCGCTCACGTTGCACATCTTTACACTGTGGGAGAAAACCTATGCACAAACATTAAAATACACCTGCTAAGAGGTTACAATGCAAACTGAGCCAGTGTAACCCTTTGCAAAAGACTGCAGATCATATTGGCATATCTGTTGCAAATTAAATTTAAAAAAAAACTTCAGAGCCAACCTGATATATCTGAGTATTCCTCTGCTCTGAAACTTGGCTCATTATCAGTAGTCTGGCTGATAAAGCAGTGCATTGTGGAACAGTGGACAACAAGAGCATTGCTGGCTTGACGTAAGAGACCCTCCAGGTACCTGTAAAAAGAAAAAAACACTTCTTCAGGCATTGAAATGAGACAGAGAGAGGGGGAGAAAAGCAGGAAGCAAGCCAGAGAAAAAGAAACAGATGATGTACATATGATATGTGGTTGTGTCTTTATATGTGTATTTACAGTTAATGTACTAAATTGTTATATAAATGCTATATGTGTGTATCATGGGTATGCTATGTGAAAAAAGCCCAAAAGTCTAACTAAAATTAATACAAAATATATATATATATATATATCTCACAACAAATGCAGTTGTTGCACATGGTATTAAATGTCTATATTACATATATAAAGGAAGCTATTTATATGTAATGGGCATTTTCATGTAGCATAGTCACACAGACCAGTTAGTGTACAGGGTTGTAATGGTCTGCCCTCCTCGTGAATCCAGTGGCTGGGTTTGCTGCAGTAGGATGTTCTTCACCAACCGGGTGACATCCACACTGATGTAGCTTGAGAGAGTGTGCAGGCTGGCTGTATAGGCCCTTATCCCTGCCAGGAGATCCGACGGACGGGTTATCTCTTGGGTGGTCTGGTTGTAATTGGCCATTTTCACGATGATCCTAGAGAAACATGTTTGATCAACGTCACAAATGATTGGGCTGCAGTGGATTGGGTTTAGACGATGGGGCTCTGAGACAGGCTAAATGAGCCATAGTGGCATGGCACCACACTCATTAGATCAGCACACACACTGCTCCAGGGCCTCGGCAATTTTTGTCTGAGTCCATCTCTCTCTCTCTCTCTCTCTCTCTCTCTCTCTCGCTCTCTCTCGCTCTCTCTCTGCCTTCCTCTCTCTGACTATATTTACAATTGTGAGGGACCACAGAGGGACCAATCACCATGAGTTTGGTCGTACTCAAAGGTACTAATTTTAGGGTGACAAGGAAGATAATCATCAGCTAAGACATGGAGACTAAGCAGAGCATATACACAGAAACATTAGGTTGCCCCGGTACCAAGCCTTAATCTAAATAACAGTTAGCAATGAAATGACACAGAACAGGGGAGTGAAATGATGGATGCCTTTTTGGATTTTAAGTGGGTGCAGCACAGCCTGACACTAAGCAATCACATAGTAAAGCAGATTTCAGTGTTGTGATGGAACCAATATTTCACAAGAGGTCTAAATGATTCAGGGAGAAGAGAAAATAATTTATAGTTGCAAACATCTGAATGCGTGACAATGGAAACAATTTGTGTGTGACATTTCCCTGTGATCGATCAAATCCTGTTAGGGTGATTAGACTTTTCATGTTACGTAAACATCATAATGAATTTCAAATGTGTGCATTCAGTTACTGAGAGTGTCAGCAGTGTAACAGTGAATAGAAGCATGTTTATACATGATGCCACATAACAGCTATCTTAATAAACGGAGCATTTGCATCATTAATTACTTCTGACAGTGCTTTTCATTATTTTGTATCCCTCAGGACTCATTATGTCATCTATAGTTATTTTGCCACGTGTAATCCCTGCTGGGTTAAACATACTCTGAGAGGCGTGTCTCCAGATGAGAAAGGAGGAACTCTGTGGGAACAACAATGTGGTCAAAGATAATAAAGTCACTGCAGAGGCTGTAGGAGGAGCACAGCTCAGTCAGGATCAGATGCATCTTGTCCACGCTGAGAAAAGAGAGAGAGGGAGAGAGAGAAGTGGTGGGATACCAGTCTTTAGTAACACAGAACAAATATTTTGACAGTGACTGTATTATGGATGTGCTTTTCTGGACAAGTAAGGTCATAAAGCTAGAGAGTGGTAACACATCTCCATACTAAGGCAGAAGAGACAAGAACCCAGAGACAGAATTACAACTCTTCATGATCAGACTTCATTGGGGGCTGTGTACTTGGAACTATATATTGAATATGACCAAAACAATGAAACCACAAACATAAAATGTTCTGACAGTAAAAGTGTTTCTCTAATACAATGAAGTTGTTTCTTATTATTATGGCTTGATTTTAGCCATGATTCATTGATTCAGTGCCTTTGGCTCTTTAATATGATCATGGTGGTGACAATAAAGTTCAAGGTCAGCTATAACTCATAGGCAAGTTAAACACCACAGGTTGAAGAAAAACATTTAAAAATGTCAGTTGAGATGAGAATACATCTCATGACATGAATTAAGATAAACCAAACCCTAACTTTTGCAGAACCACAGTCTCTTGTGGCATTTGTTTTACTGCATTTTGGCACTTGACCAAGTGCTGCTACAGAAATCATATATTAACCACACCTACTTTTCCAAATACCTGCTAATTCAGTATAGGCATAGTGAAATTACTAAAGAAGGAACCAGTAATAAATCAGGGAAATATATATAGAAAAGCTGACTTGGTGACAACAGCCCGGTCTTTCCTCAGGCTTTCAGCCCCTGGTTTCTCTTTCTGGACTTCTCCTTTCTTAGCCGGCGGCTTCTTTTGCTTTCTGTGTCGAGCTGCACTGATGGTCTCAGCACAGTGCTTGGGCAGTAACTAAAATGGGTTATCAAGTGGAAAGAGATGGATGCAGAGAGTGAGAGCAGAGGGAGGTACAGGGCAAAAGATATAGAGAGGGAGAGAAGAACAAAAAACAATAAATATTTGAAATTGAGAAGACAAAGATGAATGATTTGCATTATAGGTGTTCAGTCAAAAAAGTAAACAATGTATTCATATTTTACTCAAAGGATCAAAGAAACAACACCTCATAAATCGACTCCAGAATTTTAGACCTGTCTTCACCTCCAGCAAAGTGCATTCAGGCCAAACTGTGACTAGTGTGTATGATTTGGATATGAAGCTCAGCAGAATCAATCTCTTTGTTCGATAATTAGTTCTTTAAAACCTAAATTTACCTGTTCGTTCAGGTTGCGCTGCTCAGCACATATCTCCAAAACAACACTGCTGGTCTGCCTCGCTATCTGCTCCAGGAAGGTCACACACAGACGAAGACTCCTCTTCTCAACTGCCTCTGTCTAGACATTCCGACAAAGGCACATAAGAGTCTGCACGTATATCATATTATACACACACACACACACGCACAGAAGGAACAATTTCTGTTTTCTAGATTTATGCAGTACACCATTAACTGATATTTGGAATCTCTATTTTAGTCTAACTAAATTGGCAAATGTTTAAAACAAGCAGGTATAATGACTTACAGAATATTTATATCTGTGTATAAACTTAAATAAGTATCCTGATTGTGGAAAATGCATTATGCTGTAGTTGTTATGATGGTGATGTGAATGTGTAAGGTCAAGGCACAAGCTGTGATTCAAATGTAAAACCATTGATTGAAAGAACTTCTAAAACCAGTAGCAGACAACTACAAAATCTAAGTTATGTTTTCTCAAGCTTTTAAACGCGACATGACCTAATCTGACCTGACCTGACCTAAAAGGTTTGGGACTTTAAGTTTCATGTAGGATGTGACCTGTATCTTCGCTGTGACCAATTGTCACAGTATGAATAACAGCTTAGTCAGCAGATGACTGAATACTGACCTCTTCTGGGCAGAGAGGGTGTCCACACTGGCTGAAGTGGCAACATGTGGCAGGGAAGGCCATCAGATAACGCTTCATGCTCAGCTCCTTGATGCTCTGACTAAACATCTTCTCAAACACTCGTGGATAGAAACTGGGAATTAGGAAGACAGAATGAACGATAAAGACTGAAGACAGAGAAGAGAAGAGAGGAGAAGAGAAAAGAAGAGAAAAGAAGAGAAGAGAAGAGAAGAGAAGAGAAGAGAAGAGAAGAGAAGAGAAGAGAAGAGAAGAGGAAAGGAAAGGAAAACTAACCAGAGTATGGACACCTCAGAGGTTTCATATAGCATTTCTTCCACACTGTCCACCATCCTGGTGTGAAACTGGATCATGTTCATCACCTTCGCCAGGTCAGGGTATTCTTTTAAAGGAAGTGGGGCCTTGTTCACGCTTGTGTAGGCCTAAAGGAGAAACAATGAAATTTTTAGTGGTATCTGGCACATACTTGTGGCTGAACCTACACTGATAATTTTCTAATATGGTATATTTGATATTATACTGTACATCAAACCTGCAGTCTCAGCCAGTCCAGTCTAAGTGCTCTGAAATCAAATTCCTCTTTGTTTTCCACTGCAGGGTGAGAAACAATTTATCACCAATCAAATATTTTTAATGCAATGCAACGTAAAATGCAATTAATTGATATTGGTGTTCTTACCTTGTTTGACTGACAGTGCAGACAAGGTTGAGACAAAGGAACTCATCAGAACTGATTCCTCTTCCGGACAGACATACATGTTCTGCCAAGGAACAACAGAGTTCTAAACTTTTCGTTGTATTCTAGCTGATGTAGATAGGCTGGAGAATGAGGGACGTATAATAAAATCATTGCTAGCTTTCCATTATTTGCAAATACCTGCCTCTGAATTAATGGACTGGAGAAAGCACAGAAGTTATGTTGCATGAAGATTGTTACACACTATGATTTACAAACTCATCATTATAAACATACACATTCACATATTGTCATTACCTGCATGGCGTCATTGAGAACCAAGGCATCAAACTGTGCCAGGTACTGAACGTGGTAGCGCTGTAATACTTGACTGTATTTTTTCATCAGACCTTTTAGCTTCTCCATATAGAACAGCAACTCTGCCATCTGACTGAGAAAAGCACAGAAAAAGCAAAGTGACACCAGACACACAATCATTGTTGAACAATTTAAGCCACTGTAAATTCTCTTCTGTACAGTTTCTAAAAGATTAGCTAATACACTATTCAACAAGACAGGCAGAGATGCAAAGAGTCTGTTGCGACTGGCTCCACTGCTGTTGCTAATCTTTTAGAAGTTGGATGCAAACTCAAAGGTAATGTTTGATTAACAGATAAATACAGCAGCTGGCAGAAAGCTTACAAAATAGCTGCAGGGAAATTGAGGTCTGCTTTCTTACTACCTATGACCTACTTGTCAACACAGTCCTCTGGCGTCTTTGTCTTTGGCATATTTTCAGAGTGTCTGACAAGCCACAGAACCTCGTCACGGGAAAATGAGAGCGCCATGAAGACAAACAGGGCCTTGAGGCAAAGAAAAAAAGGGACTTAGTAAAGGAGTCTCAGCTAAGACTGGTTTATGTAATGATTACTATGAAATACAGGGTCATTTGAGGAAATCCCCCATCCCTCCCGGCTTCCAAATTTCACCCAGACTGTAAGATCAGTGCTGCATCAAAGGCTCCATTTCAATCATAGCCATGTGATCTGAATTTCATTTTAGACTTACAACTTGCAGTAATAAATTATTAAATTCTTCAAGCACTGCTATGCAAGTTATTGGATGTCTACCTTGGGTCCCAGAAGTCCAGGTTCATCCTCCAGAATATTAAATAACTCCTTCATTGCCCCTCTCAGAAACTGCCTCCTCTCTCTGTGCACAGCCCCACTTTTATAACAGAGAAAAGAGAAGTGGATACTTGGACCTGATGGCTTGTTTCAAAGTCCACACACATCATTGAATATTATGACACGAAATTAAGTAGCACAGTTTTCTGCCCACCTGTTGGCAATAGCATGCTCCCTGCATTCCTTGATATCTGCAACTCTCTTGCTATATCTGATTAAAGGTTAGAGATTAAAGACAAAAAAAACATGAACAAACAGCATCATGTAACTGACAATAAAAAGCAGGTTTATATGAATTATAAACTTTGCAGCGTACACTCACTCATCATTATCTGTATAATGAAATTATTAAAAAATATATATTTTTTTAAATGTACAGTACCTCACATTTCCCAAACCCACAGACATATTACCTCTGCGCTATTTATGAAAATTGTTTCAGAAAGTCAGTTATTGTTTTTGCTCTGTTTTTATTTTATCTTTATTTCTTTTCTAAGTTCATTCTTTCTTTCCAATTGTAAGGGCCCTGAGCTTCCAACCTGAACTCTTACTAATTAGTTTGTTTGTTGCTTGTAGTTTTGGAAATGTTATATAATCATATGTATTTTTTTATTTAAGATACTAGCTTCAGCAAGAAAGAAAACTCATATCTTAACTTATGTATTTTTAAAATTACCTTGACCTACGGTAATTTTCTCCTGCTGTAGCCTCATTCCAGCTCATTACATTCAGAATTAATGAGCAATCACAGAAGCTGGATGAGGAGCCCTCCCCAGCTCAGGACTAATTTCAATGAGAAGAGAATGATGTATTTGTCCTTAAATCAATTCTCCTTTGTTATTTATACATTTCTAACGAAAATGTCATGATCCGAAAATTACCTGCCCATTCTTTTGCTCAGTAATTTAATTTCATCTCCTAGTAGGCATCGACTGAAACTCTCACATTGCACAGTGTGCAGTGAATATAATGTAGCAGTACAGCTTACACACCCTTTGATGCTATCAAAGAGGTCCTCAGAGACCTTGTGTATGATGAGCAATTCATCTCTGGTGAGGGTGAGGTAGAGGCCACTCCGCAGAGCCATCTTCCACAAATCCTGGGAGGCCTGGTTAGTATTCAGGCTGCTGTGGCACAACATGAAGCCAACTAAAGGAGGACAAAAGCAGTAACTGTACAATCTACTGTGCTGAAGAACTGGTGTCTTACTGCTGTCTTGTTTAATGAGGTGATAATTATGTTAAAGACTTGTCTGATCTTATCATCAGACAGACAGAAAACGAAATATACATCAAAACTGTATATGAGATGCGATTGTAGTGATAGCATGAAAAAACTCTGTTTTTTTAATTAAAAAAAATAACTGGATGAGAGTGTATTTGTATCTTTAAATATCCAAAATAAAACCTCATTCTTTGCAGATGATACACTGTCATGTCAATGCAGACCATTTGTGAAGTGGCATTGACCCTATACAGTAATGCTATATTTTATATGGTTGACTACGGCTTCCTCACATACATGTCAGAGGTTAGCGTCTATGTGTTTCCCTGTATTTACCTTCGGGCTGCAGAAACACACATTAAAAAATGTTGCAAGTACTGATGTTTAATTTACTCGGAGGATGCTAATAATATCTTTTGATGAAGTGCACTGATTTAAAGAGAAGCGATACTCACTTATGATCCACCGCTCCATCACATCCATAGGCAGGTATTCACAAGCCATCTGTGGAAAACATCAGTCTTTTTAATGTGCAGATCAAAGCATAATAGTAAAAGTCACACATAAGCTTCTTTTGCAAGTTTTGACATGTTTTTTTCCTGCACTGCTGCTACACTATTATCCTACCCTCATAGAAAATGCTTGGTAAATTGAGGTTTAGGGAATTTTTCAGTGACTGTGAATTTATACAGGACTATGTAATACACACTGTTTTTTTTTTTGTTTTTTTTTTCACTTTCTCAAAACATTGATTATTATCCTAAATAATAACAATTCAGCACGCAGGCACTAAGGCAATGGACCAGACAGAGAGGAGTGACAGGAAGGGAATAAAAATTCAGTAAGTAGCTGAGAGGTATAGAAAAGGTAAAGCCATTCAATTAATAAATTACTGTACTATAATAGTAGTAGAGGGGAAATGAGGCACAGAGTAGCTAATGTCAAGCGCATTATTGTACTTGACCTGAAAAACTATTCATATACTGTTATCGCATTAGTACAAACTGTACCTCAGTTTTGTGCCTGTATTCATTTTGAGGTGTTGCTGTCCAATGAAAACATTGTATCTCCAAATTTGGTGAGTTTTTTTTTCACAAAAAGATGAAGGATTACATGCTACTTTATGGGATGAGAACATTCTTCAACCCCTTGGCCTTGAACCTATTGAAACATACTTACTATACATACAACATACTATATTATCTTGAAAAGGCAACAACACAAATCTTAAAACCACATTACTTTCTTTATTAGTTTATAAAATCCTGTCATTTTGCTCATTTACAGGACAGCAAACATGGCCTAGACATCGTTCCTCTCTCCCTCTGACAAACAGGAGATTAGAGGTGATGGGAGTGCAGGCTCACAGTGTCACAGCAGGTCGGGTCCAGCATGGCAGCAGGAGCGCTGAGCAGGCTGAGGAGCTGTGCACTCCGCCACTGCTCTGCTGGCAGGTTCCTGCGTGGGTAGATCATCTTCAATGACAGCAATGCCGCTGTCACTGACTGAAAGACAGAGAAGAACAATAATGAAAGTTGGAAAAAGGCAGTCAGACACAGAGAAAGGCAAAATGACGGAGATGCACTGTCAGTCCCACTTCAAACCTGGGATACAAAAGATTTTACATTTACATTTGTTTGTTTGGCAGGTGCTTTTATCAAACACGACTTATGAGTGAGTGTTTGACATGAACAGCAAGCTGATAAATATTAAGATTAAGTGTGACAAAGTACAGTTCTACCTCATATGAACGCCAGATGACTGTATCAGGAAGGAGGAAACTATAGCAAAAACAAAGTTTGGGGTGGATTTTTAAAGCTGTTCTATCTTGTTCATCTAGGATGCTGCATTTATCATTTTTAGCCAGAGAGTGTGAGCATACCATTTCCTATGTATCCATCCAATAGTCACATCAACATAAACATTCTTTTATAGTTGTGCTTCTCTCTGCCTGATGAATTTTATGCCAATATTTTCTGTCTGTGTGGTTATGTTTTGCTATCCACCAACTCTTGAGTAAATATCTGAAGCTTAATATATGCTTGACTTTATTAGACACCAGTTTGCTTTTATTTTAAGGTTTAAAGTTTGCTTTTCATTTGGTCACTAGTTTGCTTTTATTTTAAGGTATTTTGTAGAAAGTAGTACACTGGATACATAGCTAGAAACCAGAAATGGGGCTGGTGAGAACAGTTGAACGGTATGCAATGTACTAAAACTAAAACAATGAGCTAAATGAAGCTGAAAGTTCTTAAGAGCTGCAGAGTTGGGTGGTAACTTTCTGTGGCTTTGACACTATGAGCCAATCTTTCACATTACACAGAGTCATTTGATTAATGTACAAATTGATAAATACAGATATGATTTTTGTCCAAAGATGACATAACATTTAGGCATTCACATCCATCCTCCATGCTCCCAGTTGTACTTACCCTTGTGTGAGGTCCAAATTCCTCAGTGAGTTTTTTCCAAGGATGCTCATATTCCACAAACATCTGGCTGAGTCGTGGGTAGGAGGGATCACTGCAGGATTCAGTACAGCATGCAATTAATAAATGAAAGAAGAAAATAAAGAAGTGGAACTACTGGTATATTACAGTTTAAAAAAACAAAATTAAATCTAATAAATCATCTAGATGATTTTAGTACTAATTAATGATTAGCAATCACATAACTGTAAACAATACACCTTCCTTTATCTGAATAAAGGAAGGTGTAACCAACAGTCTCAGCTGAGACTGTTGGTTTGACCATTATGCACGTAAAAGTAATGAGACATTTAAATTCATGGATCTGCTGTTGTGTTCCCTGCACATATTTCAAATTGAGATAAGCATTCTGCCATTTTGCAATGTATAAATAAACATTATGCAAATTGGTGGACTCAAAATATCAGAATTCCACTTGGCATTTAGCAAAGGTTAGTGTGGGATATTACAGTAATGTCTGTGGCAACTAAAGTCTAATTAAGTATAAGGAACAGCTATGTGTAATTAGGATAAATATTTATAACCATATTGAAAGATGCGGAAATTGATAATGGCATTGTTTAAAATAGATAAAGTTGTTGTCATAGTTGGAAGCTGTCATAGCTTGGTCAACATTATGACAAATTAGAAATGTATTGATCTAGCTGTAATTCTGGTAAGCATTTTTCTTTTATTCAGATATTGTGATTTCCCTACTGTAAGACTAGATTTATTTTTTTGTGAATCTGAGTTTGTTTTATTTTTCTTTGAATTTATATACAAAAGGAATATATGTTATTTTAATGTTTGTGTTACATTTATGAAGGAACTAGGTATTTGCCCATGAAGACGGTTGTTTGAGAGTGATGGGTTGGCGGAGTGATTTTTGAGAGAGAGGAGAGGGAGAGAGTAACGGGGGAAGCGGAACGGAAGGTGTGAGGTAGAAGTGACGGGCTGAGAAAAATAATAAAAAAATAACTAAAACAGGAGAAATCGTCCCTGTGCTGTACTTGACACACAACCCAAAGAGTAAGTGACTGAGAGGAATATCTCGGTATTACACTACAATATCTATTAAGCAGTGTTGTGTTTTCCCACCTGCTGCCATTGGTCATCTCATGGGCACAGTTGTACATGCCCACCAGTGTTTTCTTATCATCGATGCGGGAGAGCGTTATAATAACTGAGGCATAGGTGGTAATCAGATCCAAGTAACTCTTGGTGAAGTCAAAGTTGATGGCCTGAAATCAACAATTAAGAAAATAGAAGTATGACCAAAGTACATTTGATCAGGCTTCTTAAAGCTTTTTAACCCATTCTGAGTCACCTCAGTCTCAAACAGCAGCCAGACTCACTAAAACATACTGTAGCTGCTAACACACAGATACCTGCAAAAACACACTATGGACTCGATCACTGCTGCTGTTTAGAAAAACACATCAAAACAAAAAGATTGTGCTAAACATGGAATGTTAGCTGCAGAAGCAGGGAAAATCCATTTTTCAAATCCAAATTTGCATCGCCTCAAGTATTGCACCAACTGCCAAGGTACATTTACCATTGTACGTCAGTTTGAAATGGAAATTAACAGGGTTTGTTTTCTTTAAAGGTGTGAAAGATGGATGTGAAATGTGTTACACCCACAATAATGACAATTCCTCAGAATTAAGTCAAAATATTTTACACCATTTATTGCATAAAATGGATATGCAGTTGATAGAAAAGGTACTAAATAAATCCAAGCTATGTTGGGAAGCACATTAAATTGTGTAAAATGTGTAGATCAAATCAAAGGAGACACATATCTGTGAGATATGGAATACACATAATGCACAAGGCAAGAAATGCCATTGACAGTATGATATGAAAAAACAAACAGAAGGAGGCTCAGATGATGGAAAAACAGCTCACCAGAACAACAGCATGTAGCATTCGAGTGTGTAGGAGTAAAAGCATAACTAATGAGGAGAAAGTGTGTGTGAGGTTGTCAGATTTAATTACAGATGGTGTGTGTGCAGAACTGATACTTACAATATCAAAAAAGCATTGGCAGGCATCGATGGTATTCAGCAACTCATAGACATGGTCCTGAATGAAGAGAGATGGATCAGATTAAAAAGCAGGCAAGACATGCAGAACAACAAAACACATTTAAATAATGTTTGACCCTGGAATGTGAATTCTTAACACCATTACCATTTTTATAGATTCCTGCAGCAAAAGTCATTAAACATTGCCATATAATAACAAGTTGATTAATTACAACCTGCAAATTCCACTGAACCATCACAGAAATACAGTATGTCAAAGCCAGTGGAGTTGTAACAAGTAGTATCAAACAACACTGAACTGTCTATGATCTTTGGAATAAAATATTATTTTCATATAGCAGAATAAACCACTCTATATGTAAATTTGATCTGGCAACAGGAAATATCTAAAATAATGGGTATGCTGAAGGAAAAAGAGAGAGAGGGAGAGAGAGAGAGAGAGAGAGAGAGAGAGAGAGAGAGATGCTGTCTTATATTTTATATTTCCATATTGATATTTTCATATGAGCATTATAACCTATATCTGTTTTTGGTGTTTACAATTGTTCAGCTTTAGCAACATAATATGAAAATTTCACAAAGAAGAAAAAGAAACAGATGAAGATAGACAGAATAAAAAACAATCACCCTAAACTCTATGACATCCAGAAAAGAGTCATAGTAACTTGATGTGGCTGCCAACACTTCAGCTTTCTGTTTCTGGATACTTGTCAGATTTTGCTACAATAAAGAATAAAGATAACAATTAATTAATGGTCAGGCATCTTCAAGTAACGAAGCATGAAATGTGTGAAAAGTGAATTATTACTTGAAAATCTTTCTTATTGTGGGAAAACTAATTAAGTATAATTATGCTTCATTAATCTAATAATTATGCATATAAATTAAGCATTAAATATGAATATAACAAGAGCACATTAACAGAGAAACTTATGTGTTACAATGCTCAGCTCAAAAGCAGTGCATTATGCTACCTCTGTGAAGTCTATTATGTATAATGTTTGCTGAAACTGTGTCAGAGCGGTATATTTTTGCTTTTGTGACCACAGAAATAATATTTATAGTCCACAGAAAAAAAGAAAAAAAACCACACAACTGGTTGTGTCATGGCCACAATCATGAAAAAATAGCTTGCAGTAAAAACTGAAGCTTCTGCATTAGCTGCATTCGTACTTACAATGTTTCCTCTGAAGTCAATGTTGGGGAATTTCTTGTTGATGTACTTGACAGCTGACTCCATGACTTTATCCGTCAGCACAGAAGGCTTCAGCTTAGGATCTAAACATGTCTGCCAAAGAGTTGAGAAGATGATAAAGAATGTGAGGATCTTATGTGACTATTATCTGATCACAGCAGTCAGTGACTCATTTGTCTTATTAGACCTGATTGACAGTTAAATTGATTTTCAACATATTTGTGTGTCCTGCCATTATAGTATGCAAGTGTATCCTATGGTCAATTTGTGTTAATAATGTTTTAATTTGGGGAAGTAGAAAATGAAGCTTATTACCAGAAAGTTCTGAATGTTCTGGCTGAGAACATTTTGGCATAGTAAGAGAATAATCAATAAAGATCTCTTCTCCCTCAGCAATCATTTTCAAAGTGACCTTGAGCAGGATTGTTAACCTCCAAGTGCTGCAGTGGAGCTGTTCGGGGTGACAGATTTTACACTTGGAGAGAATCCAAATGTAAATGCATGTTTTAGTGTAGCAGCTTGTGTGAAGCACTGCAGAAAATGCATGTGTGCTCAGCAAATCTTCACTGAGCCAGGTTTAAAAATGGCTCAAAATAAGATGCACCCTTCCTCAACTTCTCCCTGACAAATGCAGATATGGACATACACATACACATGCACGCACACAAACATGCATGCGCGCACACAGACACAGTTTACAAGGCACACAGTGTTCTATTTTTTATGAGGATGTGAGTAGAATGTCACTTCCTGCATGTCATATCCAAAATTATACGGTCTGTCAAAATACATCACTCATACTGCAGCGATTTTACCTGATTTAAGATGCCACATATTAACCTGTATAAGGTAAAGCTGAGTAGTTTTGACAGGATAAACAATGCACATTACATTGTTGAATCCTTCATTAAATTTGATGTATATGTTTCTTGATGAGTGAGTGTCGCAGCATTCAGTTGAGACTGTCTGTGGTGACTGGCAGCTCAGACTGACTTCCTGTATGCACTTCCTCTTTGGAGAAATAAGCTGAACTGCAATGGAACAGCAGTTCTACCTAAAATACTTATCTTAGCAAAAAAAAAAAACAAAAAAACAAAAAAACAGATAAACCTGCACTTTTATTTCCCAAGTTACAATTATTTCATATTATCATATTCCTGCTAATTCAATAACAACGCTCCAGGGCTTACTGACTTAAAGAAACTGTATATTACTGCTATTATTGCTGTGTTGTATCTTTATACAATTCTCTGCAGCTTTAGTGCCATTTAAAGCCATGATTAAGTACTTTAATATGTTTGGCTTTATATAGTCATTATTCTTTGTATTGTAGTTATTGTGTAATCTGGATAAGCAGCTACTCTTTACCTTTTAACATTTCTATGGGCAGTAAAAGTGAAGTGAGTGCAGAAAAATTTACTCATGTTATTACTTCCTTAACAGTTAAAAACCATGTGCTGATATTTTTAACCTTAGACCTATCCATAAGCTATGAAATAACATGAAAAATTGCAGGTATATATTTTGTGGATATTAACAAGGCAAAGCATATGACTGAGAATTCAGTTCCTCATTTCACATCTCTGTTACTCGTACTAAAGCTCCCTCACCTTCTTTATGTAGTTCATGCGTATCAGCACCCCACTGCCTCTCTCATTGAGGATGGTGAATTTTTCAGCCAGTTTCTGTTGGTAGTCCATGGCTCTGGACATGCTACACCTCTCTCTCCCCTTTGAGCCTTGGCCTCCTGGTCCTGTGTAAAGCACTTGAACCCTCAGAGACAAGTGCACCCAGAGCCACACCCTGACTAGAGGTCACATGGGAGTACTGGGTGAAGGTGGAGTCTGTAGTTTTTGGTAATAACTTCAGAAATTATAGTAGCCACAATGTATTACATCCCTCTCATGACATGTATAAACATTTTAATATATCCTTATGCATTTCCTGTTATTGCATGTTAAACCACCCATCTTTTTTTTCACTGCTGTCTCTTATTGTGTAAGTTTGAGCTCCTTCTTCTTGCCCTGTACAAGAAGATACAAAGAATACTGATCTAATTTATAAATACCCCATACTGATGCCAGTAAAAGCAAAAATAGTACATTTCGGACCAAAAATTAATGCTGTTCTGTCTTTAACCACAAGATGCCACCCTTTACTAACTAAAGTTCTACATTAGTATATGGGGGAAGAGTTATGCAACAGGTATGTACTATATCATAGTGATAAGAAATGTGAAGTGAATAAATTGTAAATGTGACAATACATACAATACAACAAAATACAATACAATTATTGTAATACATGTGTTTGTAGTTTTCAGTAATTCAATAAATTCAGGATTGTGTTTTGAATTTTCTTCCTTTTTCATTTTTGCAACCAACTGAAAGCAAAAAAATACATTTTTTAAAAATCTATCATTATCTTTATCCATCCACTTTCTCCAATCCGATCTTTATCTATCAATCCAAATTATGTTTATCCATCCAGCCTTAGGAGAACATTTTGCTAATTAACAGGTAATAACTCGCTCTATACTCTTACTTTCATCAGATAGCTTAATATTAACTGAGGTGGATGTGATATGTGAACACTATATTCCAGCACTATAAAAGTCATTTAAGTACATGTATTATTATATTGAACAGTCTTTATTTCTGTATGTGTAAATGGCTACAGAAGCTTGTTACCTGGAAAGCGGGTCTGGATAGTCACCTTATTGTAACTCCACATAAAGCTATGCTCAGGTTAAGCATAATTACTGAAAGCAAAAACTTTGTCATGTAAACTAGAAAGGCTCTAAGTCATTCAGCAACCATGTGTTATTTTGGCTTTTTCCCACCATAACTGCTCCTGGAATTTTGTCAGAGGTGCAGTAAAGTGTAAAGTAAAGTAAAGTGATGAAGAGTACCGAGTAAGAATAGAGAGAGCTGTTCTCTTGATGAGAGTCACCAAAGTACACCACAGCACCACAGCAAGTACAGTGCAAAGCAAAGCCATGACTGATGCTAAATACAACTCTAAGCAGTAATCTGTTTATTATTTCCCCACTGGTAGAAGCTCAGAGAGTGGCAGACATGTTAACAAGACTGTCTGGGAAAGAAGACAGGAGGATGTGGAAGGGGGAGGAAGAGAAGGAGGGGACAGACTTTAGTGGACCAGTGGTATGAAGTACAGGTTTATGAACTTTTGGGCATCCTGGGAACCAAGTGAGAAATTAGTAAAGAAAGAGACATGTTTAAGATTGTTGTGAGAAAACAATTGCTTATAAAAATTTAGATGTAGCAATAGTTGGTCCAGAATTATGGAATACAAATACAGATACAAAACCTGTGGAAGAACCTGGATTAGATCTAAGGCTATGACAGCTTGTATATTAGGTTTCAAATTTCCTTCAGTGGTGGAATTTAGTTTGAAGAACAAAACAAAACTGAAAAATAGAAGAGGATTTGAGGCTGAAAATTATTTTCATGAAAATATTTATATGTAATGTAAACACTTAGCTATATGGCCACAAATGTCAATTTATAACAGTCTTACTTGAGCACTATGGAATTATAAAGCAAATTTTGGATCAACAGTACAGCAGTACAGAAAGCATGTATAAACTGGATTTTCTGTATTTGTTGCCACAAGTTTTAAGTATGATGATGTGATACAGAATTTATGAAGACTTGAGACATATGGCTCCAAAGAAGAACCATACATCCAAATACACAAACAAACACATAAGAAGATTGTTATTGTGGCTGATGGAGTTATTTATTCTCAAAATGTAATTAAGTGTTTCTAGGAAAGCATCCTGGACAAGAGAAGAGTCTGGATCTGGATTTGGATCTGGATTTGGTATTCAGTAGACCTGGTGAAAACTAAACTGAACACTTTTTTTTTTTTTNAAAAAAAAAACAGGCCTGTATGAATATAGCATCTTCAACCTCCTCAACCACCCAAACCACCTCTCTCAAACCTCACCTTGGCTCAAATGTATGAATATACTGTATGTATGATTGTATTTAAAGTTATTTATAGATATGGTTATAGATATGGATAAGGTTATATATAGATATGGTTTTTACAATGTACATGTGCATGGATGGGTGTGTTAGTGTTTATGTGTGGATGTGTAAAGATTGATGTGTGTGTGTGTGTGTGTGTGTGTGTGTGTGTGTGTGTGTGTGTATACACACACACATACATACATATTTAATGATACTCATGTACTGTACATACATTCTCTTGCTGGTTATACATTTTTAATTCTAAAATTTGTTCTTGTTACCTTATCCTTACTTTTATTTTGTTTTATTTTATCATATATATATATATTATTTTTTTTAACTTAAAAAGCACAGTCTGGGAACCTACCAGAAAAAGCATTTCACTGTGTTATGCTTGTGTGGCTGCACGTGACAAATAAAACTTTGAAACTTTGATTAGTCTGATTTTTTTCTACATCACAGTAAATTTTCCATTCAAACATTTAATGGAAAATAAATCAAGAAAAAGTGACAGCATTTGAGTTTGTTACCATCTCCCTTGTTAGATTTGTGAGATTTCAAGCCTAAATTACAGAGGTGAAGGTAAAGAAATAAAGAGGCCTGAGGAAAACAACAAGGGCTGTGTGTGAGCAGGCCTGCAGGAAGAGGTAATGCTAATGATAGCGGGAAGTTCTGAGGAAAGGATCTCAGCTCTGGCTGCAGCCTAGATGTTGGAGGAGAAATGACAAAACATATGAGCCTATGTAATAAACATAATATACTGTATGCAAGTATAATTGCTAATACTGTGGTGTTTAAGTATGACCTATCTAAAAGGATCATACCCTTGATTTTTCACCAGTACAGATAACATTACTGACGACCATTTTCCAAAACATAAAACCATATTTTAGTTTTCCTGTTCTTTTCCAAAATCCCCTAATCTTTCAAAATCAAATGTTCAGGTGATACACCCACCTTAAAATTCAATGTTTCACCTGCTAACATGTATGTTTGAATGTAAAAGACAGTCATTCTTAATTTTTCAGTAAAAGCCATCTCTCTCCTGCAGGACTATATTCTCTGGCAAAAAATTATGTTTTCTTCTGTGCAGTTCCATTTTGGACCGGTTAAATTAAGTATTAATTCTGAACAAAATAAAAACAATTTATTGTTTTTTTTTATTTTGTTTTGTTTTGGGTTTTTTTTTTTCACTTTGATAGATTATTTAATACCNTTGTTTTTTTTTATTTTGTTTTGTTTTGGGTTTTTTTTTTTCACTTTGATAGATTATTTAATACCTCTCTAGTCTCCACAAGTTGATTTTAATAGCATACTGGAATTAACTGAAACCAATGGCAGTCTCAAAGGTAGGAAAAAAAAAAAAAAGTCTAAAATGTACTACTCCAGTAGTATGTTTGGAAAATGGCTGGCAGTAATTTAATGTGTATGTGCATTGTATTTGTTGAACTCATACATGTAAAATCACTGGTATACTCCTTTAGTATCAGCATATTAATATGTTTTATGCCAACTTTAGATGTGCATATTCTGTCACACACTTGAAAATGAATAGTTTAATGTCAAGTTAAACTGAATTGAGGACTCATCTATGATACTTTCTCTGAGGCTAAAAGTTCAGAATCTTTGACTCAAAGGTCAGAAGGCGGTAAAAACATAGATCGAATAGCACTTCTGATCAAAACAGCAACCATGTCTTTCCAGGATTCACAAAATCAATAACAGGCAATCAAAAAATGTTTGAAGTCCATCAAAATATATTCAAAGTTTTAGCAAAGTATGATCAGGATTACCAGAAGAATGCACCCGATGGAACATGATATTTAACTGGGGTTTTCAGTTCTGTAGTTACAGTATGACACAGGCTTTTATCATGACTGTTCCTATATGTAATATATGTTTACCTTCTCACCACTCAAATAGCTTGATCTGATAATCTACCAGGCCTGTAACCATACCTGACTTTCTCTGCCTTTGTCACTTTTCTCAAAGGTCTGTCATTTCTCTTTCAATAAAATTGGAGTAAATTTGGCCCCTGGCTATGATGTCCTGCACAACGTATAATTATGGATTTAAATGGTTAAATATATAGAAGATTTGAAAGAGGCAGCATTCTTCCTTGGCACGTTGGAACATGGCAGAGACACAAAGGTAAACAAGACAGTGAGTATAAGTTGATGAAAAGAGAGTCAAAAATCAGTGACAACATGAACATATGGTAAATAAACATAAACATAAACATAGGTATGTATGTGATGATCACTTTATATTTACCACTGAGGTATGTATGTGATGAGTGAGGATACATGATAAGACATGATTCAAATATTACATTACAGATGAGTAACTCTTCAGAATCAGATCCACTTCATTGGTTAAGTATATGATATACAAGGAAAACATATTCAGTCCTATACAATGAAAAGAAAAATCACAGTTTAGAACAGGCTCACTAAGTTGGGTTCAAATTTTCTCTGTTTTCAGCTGAGACAATATAAAGCTTATTTGTTGCATTACAATGCAGATTTGATTCCACCACATAACACTGAAGAAATAATTGTCTTCAATACTAAAAAGTTGCAAAACAAGACTCTAACTCTGTGCACTTAGCTTGAGCTACATATATGCATTCATCAACTGTTTGTGATACTTCTCATAATTGTATTGTATATGTCTGTGTTATTGTTAATAATGTTTCTAACTGGCAGCACATTTCTCATATTTCCTGTTGCATCCAAGAAGATGTCTGTACTTTACCTGGTCTTTTATCAAGTTCCCTTTTTTGCTTTACTGAATTAAATAAACACATTGAAACTGATTTTTCCATTAGACTTTCACTCCTAATAACATCTGCCATTCTAAGCAAGTCTTGGTTTTCTTTTGCTCCTTTTATACTAAAAACAGCTGCATTCTCATTGTTCTGTGCTCAAAGCAATAGACCAGATTTCCCAAAATAACCAGCTCTGTGGCACACAGTGTAAAATGTAGTGTCACGGCTACAAAGGTCGACAATTTCTTGGCAGTGGTGTGATTTGTTACAGCAGTTACCTTAATAATGATTCACTGATGCTGCGCCAGATTGTTTCAGGTCACAAGCTAAAAGATCTGATAATATGACAATATAAAGATGAAAACAATAACTCATCCACGTCTGTAACATTCAGTGAAAAGAGACAGTTATATGGATTATGGTTTAAATGTCGGTAAGTAATACTGATTAACTGATGAAATTCACAATTGAAATTATACAGGGACTAGAATCTATTATCTGTAATTCCTGACATTTATATTATTAAAGTATTGGTAGGTGTACTGCCAAGTTTAATATTTATGCTTGGAGTAGGACAGTGGTTTTCATATTTTCAAAAGAGAAATTCTTTCCTTCAATCCAGTTTTGTTTTCTACGTGTTAAACAAGGGCCCGAGACACATTCGACACATAATTTAAAATCATTTTTTCCTGTTCTTTTTATCATAAGTCAGAGGGTATTTTCAAACTGAACTGGCCAGTTTTCTCCCCTCAGATATTCATGTCAAACTGACAGCGGAATGCAGTAGCAGTACAAACACTTGAGAAGGTGGGACAGCAAACTGGTGAGAGAGATTCAAGATGAGGAACACAGAGAGGATAGAGACAGCGGGATGATTAAGAGAAAAAAAAAAACAAGAGTGACCAGCNGAGGAACACAGAGAGGATAGAGACAGCGGGATGATTAAGAGAAAAAAAAAAACAAGAGTGACCAGCTGACCTGAGGCTGATTTCTGTTAACTCAGAGGTAGTGCAACCCCAGGATGGCAGGACTGCCCTTTTTTTGATAATTACACAGTCAACCAAGGCAGGGTGAGCAGGAGTCTAATTAGCTGTGAGAATAAAGGTGGCAGATATATACAACACACTTAAATACACACAGTGAACATTGTGCTTACTGGGTGTGCCAGTGTTCAGCTACAGTTACCACATGGCAAACTATCCAACAGTCTGACACAGAGACAGATGAAAGAGACAGAAAGAGAGACAGACAAATACCAGGCAGAGGCCTACAATAGAGAGAGGGGATAAAGGAAGGGGGATGTGGTTGAAGGATGGAGTTAGACAGTAATCCTCTAACCTTTCCAGGGGTTCAGCTAACAAATGTTTGTTTCAACCTCTTTCTGGGAAAGTGGCCTGTAAAGTCCGGTTGCATTGACAGAGAAAAAGAAGCCGATTAACATTACACAACTGATGAATCATAACTCTTATCAATTTATCATTTTTGGATAATGACTGTTGAAAAATCTTTACAATAGAAGCTGTGAACTGTGTGTTCAGTAGTTACTGCAGATGGTCAAACTATTAGCCCACTGCAAGATTTTTAGATATTGTGGGTCATCTATGTGTGAAGCATGAAAAATCAAGCAGAAAAAAACTACTTATCAATCTAACTACTCAGTTTTACTTTTCTGAGTGAAATATTTCTCACAGCCCGATGATTTTTTAAGATTATTTTCCATTCCGTCTCGTGTTTTTTCCACTGCTTCACTCTAGCTTCCCTGAGCGCCTGTCAGGGCTCATTTAGCCGGGCCGTGTCCCTTCATTTTATACAGCACATTTCAAAGACAAATTGGAGCTATAATAATGGTCTGACTTCTCCCGCTCTGAACAATTCTCACTTCTTTTACACCTATTTTTCTGAGTTCACTGACCAAACAAATATTTAGCCCATATAGATGCTGTGGGGAAATTAAGACTGAATGATTCCTCAGTTCAAACCCAAAAAGAAACAACTATAACTCCAACTCAAATTGCAGTACAACGGTGTATACTCAAAACAGGCTTGTATTTTAGTAAAAAATACTTTACTTTTGTATCTAATAGTCATAGTGCAAATCATACTGTCACTGTTATTGGCCTGAATGTTTTCAAGGCGAACATATTTCCTTTATTACATTAACAAGGTGGCCAAGAAGTCAAGTCTTAAGTAAAAAGAATGAAAATTGCTCACAGATGGACTGGCCCCATATCGGAAACAGCTCAGCTGTCTGCCAGCTCAGCTGGTAGAACAACAGGTGGTTTCATTTTGGACGTTTTCTTTCCTTTTTGCTTTTACCACTGAAATGATTCAATGATGGCTGATACACTGAGTAAAACAATACCTTGTGACAGATAATTGAACTTAAACATTCTGTATAATGTGTTTCAATATGACTTATGACTTGTATGTGTGTGTGTGTGTGTGTGTGTGTGTGTAAGTCAAAAAAAAACAAAAAAAAAGATCGACACTGAACCATCTGACCACAAATCTGGCCTTAAGGAGGATATAAATATATCTGTTACAGGTTTTCCCCGAATTAATTATCTTATATGATGGCTTTTTATTTATACCATGCAACTAAAACTATAGTAGCAATTTGGGTGTCAGGCCTCATTCTACACCAGCTGATGACTCTTTGGTATGAAAAAAGAAAATGGGGTGGGTGGAGTTTGATTTAAAAAGAGAGAGAGAGAGAGAGAGAGAGAGAGAGAGAGAGAGAGAGAGGTTTGGTTGAGAAGATAGTGAGAGTGAGAAGAGTGAGAAAGTGGGAGGAAGAGATGAAAAACTAGGTGAGAGGGAGGAGACAATAGTCAAAAAGAGGGGAGTTGAGTGGAGTTGGCAAATTCCTTCACTGATGTGGGGTTTCCTTCCTGACAAAATACAAATTTGCTCTAAACATGGAATGTGGTAAGTCACTGAGGGAGTAGTTACAATACATTGTCCTTGCAAATGCCTTCTTTGGAGACACCTGGCGTTTATTCATTTTGAATAGCAAAATATTCCGTTCTGCCTCTTCTCTCTTCTCATCTTTCCTCCCACTGCCAGAATGTCTCGTCAGGAGAAAAGAGTTAAGGTATGCCAAAAGGAAATAGCTCTAGCAGTCATGCATCCAAACCTATGAAAAGCTATGCAGTGAGGCTCCCTTCTTTCTAAGAAACAAACAAAAACTGAAACTGAATGTGGAAGATGTTTTGCCAAATAAAGGTAAAATGGTCAGTAAAAACAGAGTAATGTCACTTTTTCTGGATTACTGACAATATTCATTGTTATGCAATCAGATGCCTTTTGTCTCTAATTCGCTCTTTGCCATCCTCCTGCCAGTTTTTGAGTGATATGTAGACATTCACACTGTTTGATAAAAAGTATATACATTCTGTCTATAATTGAGACAAAGTTGGATTCTTTTTTCCTTTTTATACATTTTCTTTACTTCCTCATCCTCTGGCATTGTTTGAAGGTGCCTGTAGGTGGCGCAATCTTCCTGGCAGTAGCTAAGTACTGAGGTTTTGTATGGAGACCTGTGGTGCTGGCCTGCTGTCTGCTGTCTATGAGGCCATTGTATCAGTGAGGTAAAGATAGCATCTCTCAGTGGACATCACCTCCATCCACACAGAGTGCCCAGTGTTCAGGCCCAACCGCCCATGAATGAGAGCTCGGCGGCTAGCTGAAAATTCTGCTCTACTCACTTCTAACAAGTCTCTCTCTTACATTTCTAGATTTTCCCTCACATGCTTCAAACTCTCCTCCTCTCTCTCTGTGTCTCTCTCCATCTTCTCTCCCTCCCTGTTTTACTATACCGGGCCTACTTGCGCCGAGCTACTGATCTTAACACATTTGAAGCCTCAACAGTAAACTCCCCCACTGATTCAATTCTTCATATTGTTGAAAATGCAGAGTATGACACTGTGTGTGTGTGTGTGTGTGTGNGGGGGGGGGGGGGGGCAAGCATGATAGTGTAACCCTGTGATCAGGGCCATCGTGATAATTAGTTCATTTGGTATCACCATCTAATGAAGATTGACAGAGAAAAGGGAAGCTGAGCTGAATTGGGAGGAACTGCTCATTTATTAGCTTGGCCAAGTGAAAATACAATCTCTTAGAATCACAAATAAAAATCACATCAAATATTTGGTTCACTGCCAGTGCATTACGGACAACTGACAAGGACATCCATCTGTCTCCGTGACAACTCAGTCGAAATTCATGCCAGGTGTGTATTAAGCCCGTGATCACATCATTGGAGATGACAGCTGAGTCTGCAGGAGGGAGGAAGGTGATGACCAACAAGGTAATTGTGTCAGACTGAGACAGACTGGCTGAGTAGGCAGATATGCTAACAGCCAATAGGAGATATCTACCTTCTCTGGCCCCTATGGTAACACCCAGTGAAACTCATTAAGCAGGCCATTATCCAAATGAGCACTGCCATGCAATTTAGCATTAGATGAAATTGTAAGACATCACATACTGGTGGCATGATGTCTGAAAAGAGGGAGCTCAGTGTGTTTTTTTTTTATAGACAGGTTAGTGTCACTTTTTAGTCTTTTGCTACTCATCAGGAAAGATAGATTGGCTTTCTCACACCCCTGCCAGGGTTCATCTTGTAAATGACAATGATGGTACCTAAACTCAGCCACAAAACATTTATTATAACCTGTTAAAAAGATATATGAATGCTTATGTGAATGTCTTTATCTCCTTACTCTTCCATTTTTCATTTTCTTCAAATGAAAGTCTTGAAACTGAGAGAAACAATCCAGTATGCTTACTTTATCAATTTTCTCCTTACAGGGCAATTATTCATCAATGATTTCAGTTCTCATGTCATAGCCCTTCAGACAACATCTCACTTTTGCAAGTTAAGTTAACCTGTTGGCTCCAAACAGTCCACAGAATAACCTCTGTCAGCACAGGAGCACATAACTACGTTCTATCTTTCCTCAGGTAATTCCTGCAACACAGCCCAGCTGCCTTCTGCCCTCCACTATATCAACAACTCAAATTACCACATTCCTTTCTCCCTAACCTGGTCTTTAGAGGCAAAAAGTGAAGGAAAAGGGTGCATGAGGAGGTGTCTCTCAAAAAAGTGCACCAACTCTGAATGTAGTGTGGGTGGCAGAAACACTACTGAGTTTTTTAGAGTAGTACAGCTGAAAGCTGTGTTACACCCACAATGCAGTAGTTCTGAACTAGCAAATTATATTACTCGAGTATTTTCAGATCTTCTTTACATGTTAAAGGACTGAAATGAAACCTGAAATGCCATGGTATTCCTGAAACCTGAAGTTTGGTAAAATTGTTGTATTCTATACTTCATCAAATTTAATTCAATGAGCTTATGATGTCCCCTTTTCTGACACTATCATGTAATCTACAGTAGTTCAGTCTTAGACCTCCTACCTACTAAAGATTTTATATGTAATTTTCAAGCAGTTGATTATATGGTGGATCTCAGACATTTGTTGTTTAATTGAAGTGAACCTCGGCAGTAAACAGTTTGGAGCCACTTCAGTAATGAATGCTGTTACGCACTGTACACTGTAAATAGATACCCAATGTAGAGGAATACCATGGCATTTCAGGGCATCTCATGGATACTGACTTAAAATGAATTGTCAACAACTGCGACTCTCCACAATGGAAACAATTCTGAGATATGCTGGCCTAATTATTTCCTCTGTACTGGGCACTTTGATCTCTCATCCAATTACAACATACACATTTTAATAAAAACATCAACAGCAGCAGCCTTCAAGTTTCTCCAGCACTGTAGGCAACACCCCAGGACAGAGAAAGTTAAGGATGAAACATCTTTCCCCTCAGGAAACAGGATGTCCCAGCTCAGACTCATGTCCTCAGAAGTCTCAGACCCCCAAAACAAAATAATGTGTTTCCAAAACACAATATGGGACAATCGGAAGCTCAGAGGCCACTCAAAGCTGTTTCACCCTTTTGATCCTCCCTTCATCTAAATCTTTATGTATTTTCAGATGCAGAGTTGGTTCCAAGTCAAACAGTCTTTCTGCAGATTTATTCATAAGATGAAGACGGATTGTGCTTTGATGAAAATGTTTTTAAAAAGTATATTTTCACTTCCTGGAATCACTCTGTCGATCAGACTTAGCCTTTACCTTCTCCTAGCTGCTGTCAATTTTTCTCACCTGCACATATAAGAGAGGTAGAATCTACATTCAGTGGCAACTTTATCAAGTAGCCCTTCCTAGTAAGAGGTAAGACTCCCTTTTTGTCCTCAAAATAGCCAAAATTCTTTGTGCTATAAGGTGCTGGAAGTATTGTGAGTTAGAGTTAAGGTTAGGGTTGTGCTGGAATAATTGTGTGGAGATTCTAGTATATGTTGACATGACTGTGTCACATAATTGCCATAATTAATTGCCATATATATGCCAAATGCCATAATTAATTCTGATTTAGAAGTACACATTCATGGTATTGAACTACTATTCTATCCCATTCCATTAAATTCCATTCCAAAGGTACCCTATTGAACTGAGATCTGGTGACTTTAGAGTACACTGGAGTCATTGTCATAAAACCAGGTTACAGGAAGTAGCCATTGGAAGATGGGTAAACCTTAAAACAATGAATATGGTCAGCAACAATATCCAGGTAGGCTGTAGTATGAAAATAATATTTAACTCTTGCCATTACATGTACACTGCCACCACCACCAATATGAACCACTAATGCAAGGCTGTGAGCCTGTTTCCTCCCTGGTCTCAGGTTTCTGTTTTTTTTTTGTTTGTTTGTTTGTTGTTTGGTTGGTTTTTTTTTTGTGGAACCTGGTGTGGTCGTCTGCTGCTATAACCCACTTCAAGTTTCAATGTGTTATGACACTGCACGCCAGTGTCATGATAGATTTTTGAGTTATTGTCATGGATATGTTGTTTGTCTGTCCATGCGCTCTCTTATTTGCAGCATTTTTGCTCAAAGAACTGTTGAACTGGATGTTTTTTTACACTATTCTCTGTAAACTGTAGAGACTGTTGTGCATGTAATCCCCAGCGAGATCAGCCGTTGGTGTCTGGCACAACAATCATTCTACAGTCTGATTAGATATGTACATTAATGGCAGGTGTACATGTATACCAAAAAAGTGGCCCCTGAGTGTATATTCTGAAATTGTGTGGTGGAAACTTAACTTTACAATTAAGGATGGAAAAATTATTAAACATGCACTTTCATTATTGATAATTTATTAACCAAAATAATGAGTGTAAAGGTTTTTTGATCATACACAAAGTTAATGAGGTATATCAGTCATTTCATATATCTGTCATTTATCCCTAGAATTCTACAGACTTGTCTGTAGAATTCTAGGGATAAATGNCCCCCCCCCCAGCCAGCCTCCAGGGTCATATGATCTCTCTCTGTCCACAGAGGAATAATATCAGGTCTTTCATTTCCTCCCAGCACTACTCTGTAGCCTGGTTCCACAGCAATGGGGACCTCTCCCTATGTTGCTTTTGCAGATTTCCCCCATGATCTGCATTCAGCGTTGGGGGAAACGTTTTCCATTACTCGGGGATGAACATGAATGGTAGCTTTGTTGCTAGGTCCTCATGTTGGCTTGCCCAGGTATTTGAGCACCCCTCCACCCAAACACACTACCACCATCACCACTGCATACCCCCAAAACTAATTCTATCCCCTCTTCCTCTGTTTTTCTTTCTTCTTTCTTCTGTCTTCATTTTGTTCTCTGCACTGTATGTGTACAGTATTTTACTGTATCTGCATAGAGAAAAAAAGAGTTATCTGTCTCCCCTTCCTTCCGTCCACTCCACGTCTCTCTGTCTCTCTTTTTTCACAGGAAGCAAGAAGTACAGGGCAGAACTGATGGAGTTTTGATCCAGATGGAGCCCTCTAAGAGCATGAGTAAGACCCAGGAGCAGGGATTCAACAATGGATGCTCAGTCCTCCAGGTCTAACCAACTTTATTTGATGAAGAAAAGGAAAGTCTCTGTTTTCATCTCCCATATGTCAACTTCAGCACATTCTTCACTGAGAAACACTCATTTGATTTCACACAGCCCACACTGCACTCGTCATGATGTTACAGGAGGGATTTAACATAAATTCTGTGTACACATTCCCCTGAAACTATCCTGAACCTGTAACAGAAGGTTTTTCTTCAGAAATTATTTAAAGTTGAATCAGTGAATACTTTACTACCCATAGCAGACAGGTACCAAATTTATCTCTAGGTGACAAATTGGAATTAAATTCTTCCTCAAGTCAAAAAAAGCAAATAACATGCAGTCATTTTACGTACTGGTTTTCATAACACATTTTTCTAATCTGACATTCACACATGTTGAGAGGTGATTGCTTAATTACATACATATATCAAATATACCATTTAACACTAGCTACATCTAAGTGGCTTTGTATCAACATCAGTGGTCAGAAAGGTCACTGAGGTTGACCTCTATTTGTGGGAAGGCCTGCCGTATCCAAGGATATTGCCTGAAGAAGCAGGATTGATGCACAGAGAGGTTAGAGGGAGAAAAACAGAGGAAAGGGTGAGTTTGTTTGGGATTTTTGAGAGCAGATAGCAGTTCACAAAGCCTTCTTAATGGGAACCAGCTGACTGCTAATAAAGCTATAGCCAGGCTGGAGCTATTTGCTTTTGTTCTAGACTTTTAGTGTGGGGGTTCTGTTTGTCTTTTTTTTTTCTCCCAAGCTCCTCGAAAGGAGCAAGAGAAAATTATGCTGCCATGAGTTAACTTTGGTTTCACTGGATTTTTATTTATTTATTTATTTTAAGAGCAACTGTTTTGGTTTTCCTAGAGTGAGAAATTTGCTGACACACCATAATGTGAAGGCTTTGGATAATCCTCTGCTGACCTCGTTCTCATACACTTTGAGCTTGATTGTCATTCAAGTTTTAGATTTGTGAGTGCATCATGTTTTGCACCTTTTCGCCAACCTTGATGACCAGCTGAACATTAATGCACTTAAACATAATATATAAATACTATCAGTGCGTGTCTTTGGCAATATATGGATTATTTGACTGATAATGAATGGAGGAATAAGCAATATATGCCCTCTAAATACTGGGAGGCTACTTAGAGGGAAATAAACAGTAATGACTAGAATGGGCTCCCCACCTAAATTAAAAATAAAGAGAAAATTGTTAAAGTACTTAGATGAGCCTGCATTACAAGAAATAGTATGAACTGGGCGGCTAATACTGGACACAAAGTTATGATTACATTTGCTCCCTGTTGGATGTGCCTTCCTTACTGAATTATGGGATATGTCTGGTTTCTGGGAGAAGCATTTCTCTGCTGTTCATCCAAAATCAACAAGGACATCATGCTCACATTTATATTTTCTCTAAAGCGTTGAGAGGTTTTGTTTTTTGTTTTTTTTTGATTTGTCTGAGCTTCTGCTGCACCAAAGATCAGCCTGCATTCATCTCTAAAAGCAAAATTTGTTTGTGATATTGATCGGTAATGATTATTATTGATCAACTACTACTCTGATTTTGAAAGGTAATCTGCAGTTTTTACTGCATTCTAAAGTATATACATATGCAAAATGTAAATGTCATGACAGCAGACTCCAATGTTGAGGTCGTTGAATTGACAATAGAAAGATGTTTCATAGGAAACAAAACTATAAAAACATCAGTTTTGATAATGAAATGTTTTTGAGAGACTCTAAAGTTTGATATGAACTTTTGAACAATACAGTAAAAATTGTTCTCAAGCCTTGTTCATAAATGTCTTAGTGCTGTTTCCTGTACTTATACATATTCTGTTTCTGCTGATGATTACAACTCAGTCAGATAAACATTTGATTACTTCTTGCCCATGAGTAATTTATCCATCTAATCAGCTTTTTCTACAGAAGGCCTTTTTCATCAAAGGCGGACATCATTAGATTTCACCACTCAGACAAACTGTGAGAAATACACAGTATAATCAGCAATATTGTGTTTGACTTTTCCATGACATAGAGAAAGAATATGCAGCTAGCCAATCTAAACAAAAATACAGGCAAAAAAGGAACAATATGGTGTCTTTATTGTCTTTATTACTTATGGGTTCCCATTAGCTCCCGCTTCAGCGGTCACTAATCCTCCTGGGGACCAAAGTTATACTGTATGGTTATGCAGCATAACTTTAGTTCTTTCTCACCACACTATAGCAAAACTATATTATCTCTGCCATTAATACCACAAGAAACTACATCAAAGTATATTGTGCTACTGCGGTTAAGCTGCTGTGACAACAGTCTAATGATAAGAATTATAAGAACTATGTTGTCCCTCAATCACTATCAATCCTTGACATTAAAGCAAAGACATTTTCTCAGATAGGAAATATGGATTGGAGAATACGGAGTGCAGGTTATCAAATGAAACAAAGGAAATAAAGGAAAAAGAGAACAGGTGGGTACATCTTTGAAGGTGTAAGCTTCATTTAGACCTCCTGAGGCCAGTTTGGAGGAGGACCATGTGAGTACAGAGCAGACTGAGATGGGAGAGAAAGGGGCTGGATTTGATAGAACTGGGATGAGATGCAGGGGCAGAAAATAGGATGGTCAGATAATATTGCAGTGAGTGTATGGGAAACAAAGGCGTGGTCCTATTTAAGCTAAAATTAACTTCATTTTCAAATTAAATCCACATAAGGATGCCACGTTAGTACTAGATCCACACTAAAATCACACTTTTGCATGCAGCATCTCCAATGAGCTATCAAACTATAACACATGCTGTATGACCCTGTTTGGGGTTAAAGGGTTGATCCAGTGTTTCTGAGGACTGCAAAATTTGAGACAGCGGATGAACACTTGCTGATCTCACTGTCAAAGCCACTGTCAAAGAGTTTGCAGACCAGACACAAAACTATCAGAAAATATTTACAAGGAAAACACAAAATAGTAAAGAATGATTCCTTGCAGTTCTATTTAAATCCATGACTTAGTGTATAAATCTTTCAGTGGTTGAAAGTACAGCCAATCTGGAGAGCAAGCTAATGACTAAAATATGAGCCAAAAGAACTCTCTGTCACAAAATAATGTCTGGAGTTTGACTTAAACAAGCCAAGTTATTTTATCTGTTCAGCAAAAAGGTAGAGCAGTTAGTGGATGAATCTTGTATATGTGCTGTTATATATATGCTATATGTGGTGGAAGCACAGAGAGTCGCTCACTCATACCTCCCCATTTCAAAGCTATTCCCCTTAGTCCTGTAAAATAAAAAACAGAAAGTTTTGTTCCACACATTTTGGGTTGATTAATGCTGCAGTTATCATAAAGTCAGCCCCATGAGAAACAGAGGCTCTTACTATATATATTGCACCTGAGCTTTAACCCTCCCTCCTCTGTCATCCCAGTTTTCTTGTTGTGCAGTAACTGGCTTCTTTTTCATTGCACTGTAACTCTTTGGAAAGTAGGTATTTGAGAAAGGCCTGGAAACTGGCAATTCAGCTAATTCTAGTATGCAGACCCTTGGATAAATCAGAACCTTGTCTTTCCCAGTATTGACACAGGCCTGTTCTCTGCAATTTTGAAAAGCTTTTACTGTCTGTATGAGGTGAGCACTTCGCAAGCTAGACTTTTACCTACCTGGGCACTATGAAGTTCCACCTAAATGACCAAAGGATTCCATAAGCAGGACTTACAGAGGGCTCTCTGTAGAGGGTAGTAGGAAAATGTGCAGGAGGTTGAAAAGAAGTTTTCATACTGAAGGATGTATATTAAACACAAGTCAGTACTGTGTGGATTTAGCCTGTTTCTTATCGTTAAGTAATATGAAATTGCAAAAATTAAGCTTTCATGTCTGAGTGTTCTAGAACAATTAGGTCTAACCAGTGCTTCATGCTCAGTGTTTCGATTTTAGTCGTTTTATTCACACAGGTCACACTGCCTTTAAATCTGTCTTCATAAAACCTCACAGCAGACAGTAATTCCCCAGACAAAGAGAGCTTAGTGTGACTCAGAGAGCTGAAGTCTAATTGGTGTAACAATATTCTGCCAGTCTGGAACGCAATCAGAGACATTCTGCTTGGCATTCTGATTGGCCATTACTGTTATAATTATGATTTTGCTCCAGGCACTGTTACATATTTCTTTGTATAACTGTTTAAGTGCAATTACTACATAGCAGTTAGACAAAACATATGCATAATATGTCTAAAATTCCTGTGCAATATTTCAGTGTTTGCCTTTGCAGGAGTAATCTCTCTTGGCATGGTTTTAATACCTGTTATTTTGAGTGTAAAGTAAAATAAACTTGGTAAAACTTTCTGGTTAATGCTGGTGGTCCTCATGGAGGAAAAAAAAAGGAACTTTTGCTACAAAAAGTGACATTATCACAGCAGCCAAGGGAGGTTCACTTCCATTGCTGGAAATAAGACTTGCTAAACAGTTGCTGTACTGCACTCATCTGTCTGGTGGAGTAAATAGAGAAAAGCCACATTTCAGCTGAGGCACGCAGCCATCAGGGTCTGTGTCACAAATACTTCCAGAACTCCAGAACTGAGTCTACCTGCGGAAACAGCACAGACAGTGGGACTGTTTAAATACTAAAATCCTGACAAATTCTGCTTTTCACTCCCACAATAAGTCTGCACTTGGATAAAGTTTCCAAAGTGGGGGGTAGAATCATCAAAACTGGCACCTAATAAACTTCATCACCTCCTTTACTTTTCTTCACTGTTTGGAACCAAAACATGGGGAGGATATGTATGTCATCCCTTCACTACCCACACCTCTCCAGTCTGACATTCCTCTGAGAATACATGAAAATGACCCAACCAAAACTGAAACCTAAACAGCAACAACATACCCGGTTCTGAGAGGACTATTGTTTTTAGGATATTCATAACGAAACATCTTTTAGAAGCTATGAAAAAGTTCAAATTTCCAAATCTGAGGCGGCCTTAAACATACTCGTCTGCCAACACCAAATATCAACACAAGCTATCAAGATTAATCAGCCAGCTAAAACACAAGTCTAAAAACCAAGAGACAAAAAAAGCTTTGGCAAAACAGTTTGGGTAACTTGCTTTACCAGCAGTGGGGACAATTGCTGATGAAGGCAACGCTGGCCCTCACTGCTATCTTGAAAAGCAGCCAGTGCCGCTTCTAACAACATATTACAGTATTATCTAGCAAAACAATTTCATCAGTATGTTGTATCAAAGCATTTTTATGATTACAAAAACTTGATATTGGTACACCATACCAGAGAAGTGATCAAATTTCCATGACTTAGTACTACAGTATTAATACATAACAGACTTACTGTACCATCACACTGAAATAGTATTAGAAAAAAATCAACACTACCTAACCATGTGCAGCAGTTATTACATGTACACATATTCAGTTTAAGTACAAAAATATTTGAAAAAAAAATACACCTTAAACTTTATAGTTCTTAAAGTTAAATCCAAACATCCAAACAACTGGCACTGACTACCTGGTGACCAGTTAAAATAATGCATTATTTGCTGAAATTAGGAAGTGAGACTATAATGGCATCAACTAGTACAAAAGCAACTAGACAAATCCAATCAACATGTCAGCACGCAAAATACAGAACCATGTGTTTAATACATACAGCAGTTTGTGCTTCTGTTTGTCTCTACTAAACGATCAGGATATGCTAAAGGAATAAGCTTTCCTGTTGCCAATTTTGTGTGTCACTGCCTCTTCTGTTTTCTAATAGCAAAATGAAACAAACACATTTCCATCATCTCCACCATAAAAATTCCAAAATCTTGGCAGGACAGGTCTTCCATGAGCATTTTCCAGAGTTCCAAAGCCTCCATTTGGCCAATTTTTACAGTTCATAAGTCTCCCCTGGGTGTGAAAGTTCATTTTTGTGAAAGTCAGAGACATATGAACATGACCTATCATCTAAACAAATAATGCCAAAGTAGTTTATGATATTAAACCTTACTTGGAATACTTGCTGGTCTACCATAAACGTTCCGTTCCATGCACCTTTACCTATTCTTTTAGCATCAAAATCAAACATGGTCAATTACATTTTACACTGATGTTTCACAAAACAAAGCAGTGCATTATGACCAATGACACCTTTATCTGCACATATTCCATATTTGGCAGTCTTGATCCCTTGGCTGTATAGTAACACACTTTTAGCCATATGTTATTTTGATAGTTTGTAGATTCTCTGCATCTTTGTGGGATATCATCTTCTTTATACCAAGACAAGTACCATGATAAGTTTTTGTAGGAGAAATAACTGATTTCTTGCCTTAAATGATTAACTTCAGTGTTGAGTCAAAGTTCAGCCGCCTCCTATTCCTATGATCACTGGACACTCACTGATCTGTTCTGCCTGTATTCATCTGAGTTACAGAAGAGGCCCCATCTGAATCACCACGTGAACAGAGCAGCCACTGAACTCATTTATGAAATTATTTACTGGACCTCTTACCACGGCATGATTAAAGCACACTGATCGACGTTTACAGTCCACTTTCGCATTCATGTTAGACCAGGAAAACTTTAAGGTTTCACCTTACCAACACTGGTAAGGTGAAATGATGAGGATTGGCATCAATTTTGTCAGCAAAACTATCGCAAAAATATGAGTGACCTCAGATTCTCTGCTATGTTTGTAAGGACAACTATGTCTTAAAAACCAGTGTAACTGCCTGACCTGCTTAAAAGACTACCAAGATGTTAAATATAAAATGAATGCATACATGTTGAAATGGTAGGTGTGGATAATTGAGCATTATACAGTATGTACTCTTGTTGTTGTGAGTTAGTTGATAAAAAAAAAAAAAGTATTCGCTGCATATGCAAAGGTGTACTATATTTCAAGAGAAGAACTTACAGAACATGGCACTATATAAGGAGAAATATTACTTAAAGATAAGGTTTTCAGAAAAACTAAACCAATTTATAAAACAGGTGATAATACCAGCACAGCCATTTAAGACACCACTTAACTGTTTGGCAAGAATGTTTAATTCCTGACTCATTTTGTGCTCATTTTGTGTAATGGCACTATAATCAGCTAAGGGATTGCTGCATTCTTGGTGAGAAGGTTGATATGCATGTCTTCCACAAGGGGGCCTTTTAATCTGAGTGTTTACTCTGTGATGTCTACCACATACTGGTATCATTAACAAATGCACACATGCACACACAAAAATACACACACTTTTCACCATGAGGCACAGGACACACACTCGACCAAATATACCATCATGTTTCTCTTTCTCTCTCTCTCTCTCTCTCTCTCTCTCTCACACACACACACACACACACACACACACACACACACACATCAAGCATTCATGCAGTAAACCTACATACTGTACATTAACACAATATTCCAGTCTATCCAGCTCCCACACACCTCCGAGGTTCATGCTTCATATAAACATTGCAAATAACTCCAACCACAAGACAAACATGCCAAATTGCATTTGGTTTTCTTTTATCTATTTAAGAGTGATGAACACCGTAATGTACAGCATATTCATTTGGCTTGTCTGGGACAGTGTTCTTTTCTGTGTCCATGCAGGTAACCCTCCCTGCTGGCCCAGTGACCTGTTTCCTGACTCTCTAAGGGCACTTTTCTATTGTCAGGCCAAACGGTTAGCAGACTGTTTCAAACCGTTCCGTGCTGCTCCAGACTCATGGTGATGGTTACCATTTCTGTTTCCATCTGTGGGGCTGCTAAAAGCAGACAGCAAGTGACGCAAGTGAAAGCAGCACATTTCGCATTTGGAAATGCAGCTGCTAGGAGATGAGATTACTGCACCGATCACTGAAAATACTTTGTATCAACAAAATTACACCAGACGTCTTAAAATAAAAGGCTTAACTTAAAAAATGCCCGACTTATCCTTTGGCTCATGACTCAGCTATCAGATGCAGAGTCACAAAACTGAAGTAAACCAATCAGTNCTTATCCTTTGGCTCATGACTCAGCTATCAGATGCAGAGTCACAAAACTGAAGTAAACCAATCAGTAAACTCGTACATCATTACGCCCGCCTACCGAAATGGTTCTGCTGCATTGAGCACGGTGGTCTATCTGTGCCGAGAAAACCGTGCTGGGCACAGTTTGTAAGTGTTCTGCACCAAACCATTTCCAGGTGGAAACACCATTAAAACCATTACTCTCCATGCTCAGAACCGTTCTGCCCAACAGTGGAAAAGTGCCCGAAGCAATCCTGCTCGTGGTTGGTAGTGTGCAGACATCTTGATTACAAAATGGATTACAATAAGTATTAAAAGACCATACTGGTGATCGTGCATGTTTGAGCCTATTTAATTTTCATATACGTAAAGTCACTGACAACCATTTCCCAAAGCATATTACTGGAACAATGATTTTTTTTTTCCTACCTTCCAGACCACCATTGGTTTCAGTTCATTCTGGTACGCTATTAAAATCAACTTGTTGATACTTGAAAGGTTCTTGGGATAGGTAATCCATCATTGCTAACAAGATGTGTTTTCAGTTTGTTTTTTTTTTTTTCAAAGTTAAGTTAATTTTAGCGTTTAAGCGCAATAAAAAGCCTGGAGTTATCTGAATATGCACCAGAGAATATAGTCCCAAAACAAGACCTGCATTTATCAAAACGTTTAAACGACTGTGACTTCATAAGGCTGCGTAACTATTAGCAGGCAAAAAACTGATTTTTAAGTTGGGTGTATCGCTTGAATATTTGATTTTGAAAGATAGAGAGATTTTGCAAAATATCAGAAAAGCTGTAATACGGTTTTATCCTTTGGGAAGTGGTTGTCAGTAACTTAACATGTATGAAAATTGAAAATATTAGGCTCAAACATGCAAAATGGCTGGTATGGTCCTTTAAGTGTTTAAGTATTAAGTGTTACAGAGACTGAAGAAAGATACTTCATAAGATACTGTATGTGCACACTGATAGATTTTGTATGTGTGTTTGCATTCATACATTTGCTTGGCCTTTTTTCTTTTTTTTTTTTTAATTTCTTTGCATTTGAGTTATATCCAGCAAAGGACTTGGAATGGAAAAACTGGACCCAGGAATTTGACTTAGACTGGCCCCGCCATTTAGACATCATATCTGGCCTACTAAATCATTAATGAAGCATATTTGTCCATCTTTTCACATATGTACACAGGGAAACATTAGTGACAAAATAAAACTGGGCAAAATGCCAAACATTGACATCAAATCCACTCTTACATAAGTTTTAGTGTTGGGCCATCTGTCCCATATCATCTCCAAATTACTATGCATTTGATCAATAAATGAAAACGTTATGTCAGTCCACTCACGCATGTGTCACTGGCAAAAGAAGCATTACACAGCAGCAGTCTGGTGAACATACGGAATTTTTTCAGTGGACAGAAATCTCTAATCTCATCTGTTGTCAAGTGACTATAAATTCAGTCTTATTTGTTTTATAAACATGTACAGTGAATTATTTTAATTCCATAGCAGGTAATGACACTTATTACAGTGAAGGATAAAATGTAAAATCTGTTATTGTTTATTAGGTCACCTATACAATCTAATGCAATCAAAGAGCCATGCAGTAAATACTGCAACTGTAAAGCTTATAAACATCATCAAAAGGCTCAAAGATTGCTTTGGTTGACCAGATAATAAATAAAATCAAAATATATCTCTGTCTGAAATACCTGAAATATATTTACGGACATTTTTTTTTTTTTTTANTTTTTTTTTTTTTTTTAACCGGTCCCCCTCTGGTTTACTTGGCATTACTTTTGGTTACTTTTACTGGCATTTATTTTCGACCAAAGACCTAAACTAACCCCACATCCACAACCAGCTGCTCGGTGTAAATGCTCCCCTATCTGAGCCGTCAAAACCACTTTCTTTAAACTGCCCTCAGCAGGTCAGCCAACTGCAGAGACCCAGTCTCCGTTTAGACCCCCGGAGCCTTCTCAGTCTAGGGGGAGCCAATAAACAAATCTACTCTCTCTCTCTCTCTCTCTCTCTCTCTCTCTCTCCTTCTCTCCTTATCTGACACCCCTCCCTTCATTCATCCTCATCTTCATATAGCCTTAATACCTGCCCCAACCTAAACCAAACCCTGCAGGTACTCCATACTTCATGTTCTTCTTACCACCCTTTCTTCTCTTTCTGTAAAATATATGTATTATAATTCATTGCAACATGGCTCTAATTAGGCAAGTCAAAAGTGTCAGCCTGATGAGAGGACTTAAATTTATGTAGATCTGCCTTCCTTCACCTCTCTGTTTATCTCTTATCTAATCTCTCTCTCTATCTGCCATTACCACAAACCCAGTGCCCCTCTTCTGCCTCCTTGCCTTCCTCCCTCTCTCCCCCAAACCCCCTCTTTCCTTCTCTTTTCCAGAGTCCTGCCATCTTTCAGCATTCCACAGGTCTACCACACAGAGTCCCATTGTGTCAGTGGGTTAGGGAAGGAGCACGGAGTCCAACCTCTCACCACGTGCTGCCATTGGACTCACCTTAGGATACCAAGAACTACAGCAAGGGGCCTTTTCACACACCTTGCCTCTTTCTGTCTTTATTTCCTCCTTTGTTCCATCACCCTCCTCCATTTCCCGTGTTCTTGCTCCATCCTTCATTCCCTTTTCTTCCATTCACATTTTTAGTGTTGTTGGAAACTGGCCACCATCAATAAGCTTCTCACTCTTTTTTAAGCAAATGTTTATAACTAAACAGCCCTGCTCAATAAGGCCATTGATGAGATTGAGGTTTCAAAGCAAGAGAGGGAGGAGATGAAGGAGGAGGAGGAATGGAAGGAAGGAGGGTTATGGGGAGGTATAATTTCAGAGGCCATGCTCTTCTATATAAAATACCTGAGGTAACAGAGTGCATACCTTTACCTTCCTGCCACGCAACCTGGATTGGTAGTTCTTTAAGCACAGAAGCAAAAATAGCTGTGTGAGGGAGTTTGATCCAGTTAAAGGCCTCACTGTAGAGAACCGCACAGGCCTGCATTCAGTAACTTTGGCTTCATTTTGTAAAATAGCAGAATCTCTGTGGTAATACTTGCCTTTTTTCATTTCAACACATGGATTCTAACCAATGACATGTGCAAACCTGCAATAATAGGACTTTCATGCCTTCTTAAGATTATTTTTGATCGTGTCCAAGTCTTTTAGGAATTTCTTGATTACAGCTGATACCACATAGTACCTATGTATTTGAAAGATGATGATGATGATGATGATGATGATGATGATGATGATGATGATGNATAGTACCTATGTATTTGAAAGATGATGATGATGATGATGATGATGATGATGATGATGATGATGATGGTGATGAATGTGAAAATTCATTTCACAGCATTAATTAAATGGCAGATTATTTACACTTTGGGTGATACTTGACAACTAGAGAAAGTCTGTGCAAACATTTGTGGTGCATGTATTGACCCATTTTAGCAACACAAGGCTAATGAGTCCAAATGGCTCCATATATGAGATTATCACATGTGACTCAGAAACATAATTCTGTAAGTCTCTGACGTTCAGGTAGAAGATCCAGCAGTCTGAAAGTTTTGTGTGTGTGTGTGTGTGTGTGTGTGTGTGTGTGTGTGTGCCAGCTTTATCTAACATCTACTGTATACAGTTTCTAAACCAATAACCATTTCATTTAAAGGAGAGTGTAAATTTGTATTAAGTAATAATTAATGGCTTATGAAGATGCATGTAAGCATGTACACTAAAAAATTACCTCATCCACACACACACACACACACACACACACACACACACACACACACACACACACACACACACATACACAAGCATAATGACTAGGTTCACACATTTGCACACTTTGCACACTCAGCCAGAGTCTGAGAGTTCAGCATTCCTGGGAGGCTTAGATCCCGGGTGAAAAGAATGAACAGTCACACAGAGGGATCTCCTCACGAGATAGAGGGCCATGTGGCCTGCTTTCAGCCAGATTACAGACTAAACCAGATTTTACCATGACCTGAGGAATGGAAGGAGTTTCCACACTTGCATGTGTCTTTGCAAACCCTTTACATTCTATTATAAATTTTAGGTTTGACCCTGTTCTGATTCATTTTTTATTGTCCATCCTCTGTTTGAGTTTGACTGATTGATTGGTCATCTGTAGTGCATGTAATTAGTAACCATGGGTGATGTAATACAACGAACCAAATCAACTTGTGGAGACCCTGAGCATTGCTGGTGTAAGGTCTAGGGTTCAAAAAAACATTTTACTTTCAACAGTCATTTCACAAACAAGGAATAATTTACAGTCTGTGAAACATAATCAAGAAGAGAACACAGAAACAATACTCAAAACCACATATCACTTTCTGGTTTCATGTTTAGCCTCTTCACTTAGATTTCCAAACTCTCCACCCCATATTAAGCTCATAAGTCAATTTAGGACATGAAAGTGCCAAAAGAATTTCAAAATCAAAGCTAAAAGTCAAATTAATATTCTCTGTTTCAGGAAACTTTTGAGGATGCTATCAGAAGAGCTGTGACAAAATAATGTCAGCACTTCTCTGAAAGATCATAAAGGACATAAGAAAAGTACAGAGCTGGCCTCCACGCAATCAGACCCCTTAACCCGAGGGCATGAAGCCGAGGGAAGAGCTGTCGGTTTCATTTGGGTGTGAGGAATGTATGTATTTGGGAAGGGACTGGTGGCTTGTATGTGTGAGTGTGTACATGTGTCTGCATATGTCTGTGCACTAATGTGACTATATGTGTGTTTCTGTGTGTGAGTGTCCACATCCATGTGTGTGAGTGGGTGGGGGTCAGGAGTGCATCGTTGTGACAGTGCAGGCTTTTATTGGTTCAGCTGGGGTGAGACCATTTTAAATGTCAGAACTGCATCAGGCCACTTTGGAAAGGACATCCACCACAGACTGCTCACTCACATCCTGAGCAAATGCTCTGTTGCAGAACTGGGCATTGCTGTGAAAAATCTCCAAATGTATTATTTTTACATGGATTATGCTGGAAAGTGTCAAAACAGCTAGGAAAAGAGAAAAATGTGGGGAACCATGTTTCCAATGTTTGTTTTCATGCTACAGAGTTGATGAACATTTTAGCTCTTTGTAGGCACTTGCTTTGACCTTTCAATTTTGCAAATGCAGTTTTGTTGAGGGATTGTTTGAGATCAAGCCTGAGCTGAACCAGTATAGCCTTGAGGAACTTTCTGGTTCTACCCTTTTCACCTTGTTATTGATCCATTATTCCTTTGTCTTATTTCTTCAAACCTGCTGGGGCATAGCAGATGTGCTGAGAACACAGCACATCTGCTAGCAGCCTGCAGAGTGCTTCAGCTGGACTTTTTTAAAAGAATGATTCCAGATGCAAGCCAAGATGAGATCCTTCACAGCTTTTTGAGGAGCATGACAGTTGAGACTTGAAGAGTTGTGTCAGTGTCTTGGGTGTGGGTGGGAATGTAGGTGTACACAAAAGAGGAGAGGGAAAAAAAAAGAAAGAAAAACCTGAGTAATAAACTACGGGGTGTTTATTCTTCTCAAAGCTCTTTCAGCCAATCCAGTGCAGCGACACTAAAGATGTCCCATAAGAGGACAGAGAGAACCCACAACTTTTGTTTCTCATTAACACTCAAGGTTACCTTTTTTCTGTCTCTCTGCAAACACAGTCCAGCTTGAGGCACTGGGAATCAGTTCATCTTTCCAACACACAGGCACAATTCTCAATGTGTCTTTGTTTTCCACAGACACATTTCCTTCTTTTCTCAATTTTTTTTTTGCAGGGGGCGGGGGGATTTCCTATCAAATTTGCCTTAAATGCAAAGCTGTTGCAAATGAAATGTTGCCAAAAATGTGACTTTTTGACAGGGAAAAAACTGAAAACTAATAGAAATCTCTCTCTCTCTCTCTCTCTCTCTCTTTCTCTCTCTCTCTCTCTCTTTTTCCCCCTGGATGTGTCCGTCCCATGATTCATGATTTTTTGGCCAACAGCATAACTGTGCAGATATATGTGGAACATTCCTTTTACAGCAGCTGACACTATTTGTGATATAATTACACAACCCTTTTGTATTCCACAACACACTTGTGGGCAAAATAAATTACATTTAAAGATGCTTTCTTTTAAAACCAGCACAGGAATTTCAAAAGAATTTGCAGTGTTAAAGAAATGTGATGATACATGTTTATTTGCCACCAAATAAGTATGAATATTAGAAAGAAAGGATTTTTTTGAAATGTTAACCAATATGAGAGCGCTCAGCCTCAATTTGTTGGCTTAAATTCTATGTCAAGTCCATCTCATTATACATAGACACAACACTAGGAACACCTGAAGTTATGTAATCTGTTACAACAATACCATAAACTGTGCCCTCAAAAATGGCCATCAAGTCAAATCAACAGTTCTCTGATACAGTTAAAGCATAAATGAACATCATATTTAGTGGAGTGTCTTTTTTCAGGGCACACTGGAGTCACTGCTTTGTCATTCATTCTTCTTTATTTGATTAACATGATTTTGGAATTTATTTTTCTTACCAGAACTGAGATTTGATATAAAAATTGATTTACATGATTGTGCCATGAATTAAAAACAAAGTTGTTCCATGTAAAAGAGCACTGAATGACTGCCACTGACTTCACACACCCCCAAAACTTTGAGGAAAAAGCAGGCACTTTTGAACTTAATTGTATGTTTTCGGTCAAATGTCTGTCATCTGAAGTGCTGGCATGCTTTAACCCCACTATTACCCCACCAAAAATGAGACTGTGATTGGTGGATTGCCCAACCTGCTGTGGACTCTACTATATGGCCCTGTGATCAAAATATACAAGCACCCTTGCTACAATCAAATACTGTGCTGTACAATTTAAATATATATATATATGTCTCCTTGTTGTCCAAATAAAGCTTAGTTTGCTCAACAAACTAAGCTTATTTGCTGGTAGGGTGAAAAGAAAGCAACCATTTATCAGTGTGTGTGTGTGTGTGGGGGNGAGAGAGAGAGAGAGAGTGAGTAGATTTCTGTATTTCTGTAACAGAGACAGATATAAAGTGAGGAAGAGGAAGGTGGGTGTGAATCTGCATGTATGCTTATATACTATGTTCTTTGCAACTTGACACCACTTAGTCTGACTGACAACCTTATAATCATTACCAAATGGAGGTGTGGTAAGCTAAAGCTGAACTTGCTGTGACTGAATAATAATTATCTGTGTTAAAAAGATGGTGGTCTTACTTTGATATTTTTCTTTTTCATCATCATAATTTATAGCTTCACTAAGTTGCACAACACTGAGATGCATCTACAGTCTGGGATTCATACATGATACCAGAGAAGGACGCATATAGATATTATTCTCAAAGAGGAAGGAGCAGCAGAACAAGACAACAGCCACAAAATGAGAGAGAGAGAGAGAGAGAGAGAGAGAGAGAGAGAGAGAGAGAGAGAGAGNGAGAGAGAGAGAGAGATAGAGAGAGAGAGAGAGAGAGAGATTGCCTTTTTCTCCAAGCTTCCAAGCTTGACTGACACCTTTCTTCCTCTAGCGGGGTGCTGACCTACAGTAGGGTTCCTAGCATTTTATTACTGTGTTACCTTGAAGCTGAGCACTTCTTTGAATGACACTGTGAAATGTTTATCTCTGCAGTTTGTCAAAGGTGTGGAGGTCCACCACTGGTCAGGAGAGACCAGCTTGCCCAGATCTGCCTGTGTAGCTGCTTCTTTAAAATGAGGGGAGGGAGTGGGAGTGTGCCAGGTTTTTTTAGACGTTCCTGGAGGCAATAATGTGGGATGGGTGGAAGAGAGCGTGGTCATATTTCTGAGTTCAGCACGGAGCTGCAGCTGCTGTCATTTGTTTCCACCTGTATACTGAACTTCAGCAGAAGCACTGGACAAGTAGGGGTCTCTAATTCCTCACTTGCTTCCTCTCAGAATAATCCATCTTTAGAAAAATCTACAGTAAAACCACAAGGCAAAAATGGCAATTTAAGGGTTCTTGAACCTTTTGTAAACATTCAGTAGCAAACAAGGCACATGTCTGTGGTCCATTTTAGGTTCTGACCCTCAAACTAAGAATGAAATTTTGTTGTGTTGCATTAGCTGAATCATTTGATTTTCTTTGATTTGGATTTGGTTGGTTGAGGTGGGTGTGAAGGTGGATGTGTGGGTGGCCATGCATCTGGAGACATTCTCTCTCCTGCTGTCTTACACTCTTTCTCTGTTTCTCTTTACTCGAGTCTTCACCAGCATTTCCTCTAGTCCCGCTTAACCTACATAAATAGGCCTATTCATGCATCTAACCTTGGCTGATCTACTGCAGGAAATGAGTTCCATACCTTTTGGTCACCGAGACCCCACAATACAGTGCATCCTCACAAATATGGCCCCCAGTGTTTTGACTGTGCCATGGCCATCAATTATGAGATGCTATAAACCAGGGCATGTTTTCAATGAGCTAACCAATGTTTCTTGTTAAGCTGAAATGGTGAAATAACCTCTGAACAATACACAATGGAAGAAGAAGACTGGATTCACTTGTGACATTTCTTCTGTATTTATTTTATGATAGTAGAATTTTATTATTAAATTTAACTGGTAACTAAAGTGATAGTTGTGGAATTTAGTTATTCATGGGCTCCTTGGGAATCCCAAGAGAAAAATGAATAACATTCATAAATTTGTTTCATTCTTGGTACTGTATGGTACTAAAATTAATTACACTCCCGTTCTTTGGACTGTACAGCAGGAAAAAAAACCTCTTCTTTATGTCAGTGACTGAAGTTTTCTGAGCAAGGGAGAAAAAATATCTGTTCCCCAAAGGAAAAACATATCTGAGGACAATAAATACCCTGCCAGCATCTCTTCTTAAATCAGAGCAAGTGAATGACTACCAGATGGATCTATGCAGATCACCAGTGTTCCTCCTTGCTGTCTTTGTTCTGATTGTTTGTTTGGCCACTTATAATGGGAATTAAACAACTCAGCACAGCTGCCATTGATTAGCTTCTAAACATATATTTTCATGGTACTGTCAAAGATTGAAATAGACCCAAGAGCTCCAATGGGAGCTGACATTTCTAGAGTTGCTGGACAAAGTGAGCTACATGACAGTCCTTTGCCCTAATGACAAACTGACAAGATGCTACCATTTCTATCTTTTTTCCATATTTTTAAATTATGTTCTATCCAGGCTTATTTTAGGTGGAGCAGCATTCAACAGGAGGTGAAAAAATAATTCTAATAAAAATGTTAACTTTGAAGTAAAGTCACCATTGCCAGTAATGTTACAATGTCAACCTATTAGGCTGCATGTCATAAACTGCATAACTGTTCCCTTTGACATGTAAATTGCAAACTGGAAGCAAAACCTTAGCCTTCATATATTTTGGAAACCACGGAACCCAGTGGCGGGCCGTGCATTTTACACCTAGGCTTTCAATGCTATCCTCCCGCAATTAAACTACCTTCTAATAACCTCACCATGACACTAGGGCTATATGCTGCTGTTATTCGACGTAACTACCTCATATTCACATTGACAGTAACTTTTATCGAGTGGAATAAAGTGATTTAATACAAGGATCAACACCTATGTCAGTTACAACACACTAACTGCAGAGATATGAATAGGATGTAGCGTTATTACGCATTATGACAGGATGCTGCATCAGATATAAACATGACATAGCCTAAATCAGTGTCATTACCAAAGAAACAAGAATTCACAACAACCATCACATTTACTTATATGACCAGCGAGCATGCCGTGAAACACAAATAACACAAGCAGTATTCAACAGGCTTCTCTACAGATTCCAGCCACATAAAAATCCATCAAACTTACCAAAGCTGTTCGTCATCTGAAGATAAAGTCCATCCTCCTTTCTTTCTTTATAAAGACTTTAATGACACGGCTGTACATTATCGGTGCGTTTCAGTTCCAAAATGTGAAAAAAAAGTGTTGTCAGTTAATCCATTTCTTCTCCTCCTTCAGCCATTGTGCGTTAAAAAAAACAACAGGACTAAGTAAAAATCGAAACAAAAAATCTAAAGCACTATGTCTAAAAATCTAAACGTCAAGAAAGAAAGTTTAAATAAACATTAATGCTCCGGTACGTGCTAGCTACGTTTACTTGAGTTAGCTAAGCTAACCGGCTCTCTTCTTCTAATGAATTTCTGGCAGGCTGTTTAGCTGTGTAGCTTTAATGCTGTACTCCGATGACGTCGGCCAAGGCCAGCTAGAAGTTCCCTGACATGTAAAAGAATACGCCCAACATGGCAAACTCGAAATCTGATTGGTTAAAATATATGACAATCAACAACATCGTTCCATTTGCTTGAACAGCAGAGGGGATTCACTGGAGATTCTGGCTCAGGCTAGATTTTTTTACCCAGAGACAGAACAGGGGGAAAATCTGATTGGATAAAAGCTCTAATTTATATGAGCTGCACTGGAAGCAGCAAAACTGAGGGAGAGAGTACTGCGACAATGAAATGACGTTAATAACAAAACTGATGGGAACGAACTTTGTAAAATTCGTTCAGCATTAATAAAATATATATTAAATTATAAAAAACCTAATTTGATGATTCTGACAATCTCTAGGCCAGCAGAGAAGGCCTTGCTGGCCCTGACCGCCCACAACNTTTGATGATTCTGACAATCTCTAGGCCAGCAGAGAAGGCCTTGCTGGCCCTGACCGCCCACAACTGACAGAACCTTAGAAAACATAAACTTCTTCACTGTATGGTTTGATCAATCATATTAAACGTAAAAAGTCCAGGATGAGGGACAAGCTATGCAGAGAGAAAAAGCAGGGCAGCAGGCAGTTTACAGAGCAGCTAACTACCAGATGTTCAGATGCATGCTGGTGGAAATCTCAAGAGGCCATGGAGAGAGCAGATGGGAAGGGCTGGCATAGGTGTGAACCCATGGGTCTTCATGGACACTTTCACTTTTATGTAGTCTCTCACCAAGTGGCTGCAGTGTTTACCTCAAAGGGTCTTAAACACAGCATCCCAAAAATATTTCTCTCTCCCCATGGCCTTGTTAACAGTCTTTGCATTAATATACCCAATGCTACATCTTAAATAAACTTTAAAAGTCTTTCAAATGACAAATACTTGGATCGTGAAAATTTTATTCAAAATTTACTTTCCTCAGTGTGACAGTTATCATTGGCAACATTATTGTTGCCACAACAGGATACAATGTTCATACAAAAACTTGCAGACTATTTGGAGATGTTTGATGTGTTGAATACAGCAGGAAACCCAACAGTTCCACCGAAAGAAAAAACCTTCCCAAATCCCAAAGCTGGACTCATTTAGAGAGGCAGGAGCACTGATCACACTGACAGACAAACCAGACACATTCAAAGAAAGACAGAAACAGCAGAGAAATGTGTGAAGATAGAGAGAAATGCACACAAAGAAGACAATTAATTGTGGATTTATGTTTGTCTTTCTATTGATACAATAATTCTGTACTTTCTGAAGTATTTCAAATACCTGTGAGCTTTTACAACCATCTAGATAGACAAACACAAACACACTTGATACTTTTTGAGACCTACTGTCTATATGAGGCCTCTCATTAACACACAGGTAATTGTTTCACATGATATTTTACTCTTGAATACCTCAGAAAAATACTTTCTTTTAAAATATGTGAAGCAGTTCAATAATGTGTACGTCAGCATTCACAAATGCACATGAAGTTTCCACTTCTTTCCCCCACCCTTCTACCTCATCCTTTCCCCACACACCTCCCTCTCTCTCTCTCTCTCTCTCTCTCTCTCTCTCTCTCTCTCTCAGAGTGGAGGAGTCTCAAAAACCACGTGCACGGACCACTGAAACCAAGCTCTTCCAGAGATTTGGACTACTTCAGAGAGTTCCCCACCCCCTACTCCTTAAAGAGATTTCCACACATGCTGCCACATTCTATTTTTCCTCCATTTTCCTCTCATTTTCTAACTCCTGTTTTCCAGCTCATCCACACTGATCATGTGTTCAACACCTAAGTGCCCACCTACACCTTCTCTGTCTTTTCTTCTTAATATCATTTTCTCAGGTCTGATTATTTTAGGCCTGGACTGAGACATGAGTAAAGAAGGATTTCTGTTTTCATGGTTTTCAGACATTTTATGCATAAATCTTGAATGGTACTCTATTTTTTTTTTTTTTTTTTTTTTTACATGAGCTCACACTTGGGTGACAACTGCTGCCAATCCAAATAGTGAGGGATTTGTGTGAAACGGTCATTGGCTTACGTAAATATCATTGGGCCATGTTGTTGACTGATGTGCTCCTAGCGAGACAGAGGGATGTATCTCAGTCTGAATCACAGGATCCATAGAGACGGTCACTCACAAACACACATGCACACATCTGCGCATATACTAACAAACATGCATACACTAGATGAGAGTGTACATGTGTATGATGTTCACTCCAGTTGACAACATTGTGGTGTCATTGCGTATCTTGACAATCCCTCAAACAACTGATTTAGCATACTATTTCTTGTGTATATGACAACCAAAAAAGAAAGAAAAATTTGGAAAGTGCACCACAATATTAGTTGTTTCAGCTAAATATGCTGCAGCTAAATATGCTTATTTATTAGCTGCATCTGTAGGAGATATGATAGTCCTGTAATTCCTCTTTGGGAAAACCTTTTCAAATACAGTGCATATGAAAGTGGGAAAATTATGTTAATATTCACTTTAAAAGATGAAAATATTAAGGAAACATAGCAAAACAAACAAACAAAGAAACAAACAAAGAAAAACCTGATGCTTATAAACATAATTAGTCCATAATTCTTATGACCACTGATTGGTGCAAGTGGTTTATTTAGCCAAGCTGAAACAAATATCACTTGCAAGTTCCCAGTACTTTTCCGTGCTACAATGACCTATCAATACACTCAGGCTGATTTGGACATATTGCTATTTATTGTAAATATTTTGCATAGTGGATACAAACATATTTGGTCCAACAAACAATCCTGGAAAATATAATAAAAATTGGAGTTTAAACTATGGAACTATGTACTGGAGTTGGAATGTACAGTACATCAGGTAAACAATAGTGAGTCAACTCCTTCTATCCCCATTTGGCCTCGTATAGTGAAAAACAGGCTATTGGAAGTAATTTTATTATGACTATAGGTAGTCTGGCAGAGGTTTGACACTGGGCTCTTTCATATTCAATCCAACTGGTGACGTCATGGCTTTTGTTATTTCAGTGGCAATCTCATATGGGGTCAGTTAAAGCTCTCCCTGCTGTATGCACCTCTCTCTCTCTCTCTCTCAACATCAATCTCCTTCCCACTCTGTGTCCCACCCTCTTCTTTACTTTCAGCAGTTCCCTCCCTCACTCTTGAATTCCATCTTTCCCACCCACCTTACCTCTCACTCTCTCCTTCATTTTCTATTTTTTTTTGCAACTCCCTTCTCTGTCTGCTCCAATCTCTCTCTCTCTCTCTCTCTCTCTCTCTCTCTCTCTCTCTTTCTCTTTTCACAGTCTCTGATTATCTTTCCAGACAGTCTTCATTCCTAAGCAGCTACAGACCTATATTCAAACAGTCTTCCCATAATTTCCCCCCTCTTCAAAGCACAGGTCTGCAGCATGAACTGTTATATACACAGAAGACCTACAGTATCTTTTGTCAACTGAATACTGTAATTTGTCAATAATCACAAAGTTGCAGAGAAATGTCCATTTCCATGACTAACAATTTATTAGAAAATAATAAATGTTTATTAAAAGAAGTGGTTCTTCGAGTTGAGCAAAGTCCTAAAATTTAAAGCAGGTTGGTAAAGTTGCTACTTACATGACCCAGATTGTGCCAGTGTTTATTTTCTCATCCTTGCTAAAGCATCAGGAACTTTCTCACCCTTAACCTCTCACCCTGTTGGAGGGGCATGCATCTGTCAGTTCAGTTCAGAGAAGCTTTGAAAAAGTAATCAAAATCCAGCCACAGGATACTCCAATTTAAAAAACTAGGTCTAACTAGACCAACTAGGTCCAATTTGTTTCCAGGTATTATGGAGGTTTGTGGGTTTTCTGCAACAAAGGGATGTTTTGTCTGGACTCATCAGTGGACCGTAATACTTTAAATACGCATATATGCTCAGACACAGACACACAGACTATAACACACAGGTTCAGATGAGAAACATTACAAACCAATACTTCTCATAGACTACCAGTCTCAGAAGGGTGTCATTTCCAATGAGCTTCAAAAATCTCTCTTCAAAGAATTCTGTGGGCTGCTCACTGAACAACACACACACACGACATGTGTGCACAAGACATCACGTCACTCAGAAATGTCTGACAAATCCATCTACTGATACCAAGTAGCTATGTACTCTTGTCTAGCAACATTACGCTATTAGCTGCAAAACTCTTGACAACTTTTCGGCCCACAACAGTCTGGCTGATGTGACCAGACTGTCAATTCCTACCAGCTCTAACTAAATAAGAAGCTAGTGTTGATTTTAGTCCTGCAGCCTATGAAAAGATAATTGCAATGTTAGTGAGCCAGTGTCTTTGATCATTGGGATGTGCAGGGTTTATGCACAAGCCACGAGATCACAAAAGCAAAACAATTATAATATGTTATGAAGTTTGTTATACATAGACAGACTTGCTTTTTATTCAACACTGACCATCTGAAATGTCTAAAACCATCCAAAATTACAAGTTGTTAAGCTTGCAAGTAAGCTTGTTGAGTAGGGATCACATGAAGAATAAAACTTTGAGGGACACTACATACAACAAACATATTAGCAAATTAAGTGGACAAAATATTATTCAGCTGCACTGTTCAAAACAAATGCACTCAACTCAACTCTCTCTGGGGTCAACAACTAACCCTGACCTAAAAACTAACTTTGAAGAACTAATGCTGCACAGTCAGGATACACCAGCTGCTCCTGTTTCCAATAAAGTGTGCAAGGTCAAATGTCAAAGTTCACAAGTCAAAACCTGTTCAGGGATGGAGGGTGGATGCAGCTGAATGGCCCCTTGCCATTTATTTATATAGCTGTGATTTACACTACAAACCTCAGCTACACGAATCGGACGTGAGGAGGACAAAAGCTGTTGCAACACTAATTGTGGACTCTGAACATGGCCAATTTTTTTTTTTTTTTTTTAAAGGCACAATATAAAATGAATAAAAAGGCACAATCATGTTCAATGCTCTTTTCTGAATCCAAGATGGCATTGAGCCAAAACTGACAATCCAGCCGTCTCCTTAAATTTCCTTGAGTAATACCAACAAATACATTTTATCATCTTAAAATTTGATTTCCCGTACAGGTCCTCGCAGGAATTCCTATGCAGCCCATCATATCAAATTCCTTCCCTCCACTATAGAGTAAACCTTATATATACAAGCCAGTGCAGCTCACCACATCGAGGAGCAGAAAGCCTAGAAGGCAAACCAGGTGAGATACCTGGCTCCACCCACATTGACACATATTGTATCTCTATGCTTCCTCAGTTTTCAAAAAGCCAAAGTTTCCAAAAAACACAAAATAAATGCCTTTCATCATGCAGTGGAAGAACAGACTGAATCACACTGACAGAATTCAAAAGACACCAGCCTTATGCAGTTGGTGTGAAAACAATCATTAAACATTCATAACATTTAAAGCTACAGCAAATTATGGCAGCTATAAAGTTGTTCTGGGTAAAGTTTTCAACCAGTTGCAAACTTATAGTGCATTCAACAGACATGGAGCAACATTAGCATCCCACTTGAGTTATGTTTCTTTCTACATGATGAATGCAAACCCAATTCACTCTTTTAATTCTGTTTCATCTCCACCAACTCTTATGGAAGCTGTTTGGGTCTTCAGCTGCTAGATGTGTGACTTTGACTTTGTTAACTTTGTCTAACTGTCATTTGGTGCTGGGTAGGTAGTGTAAAATCAGCTTATGCCACCTTTTCAAGGAACAGCTGCCTTCTATTGTTGGAAACAGAGGTGAAATCAGCTATGACTCAATTATACAGTAAATGTATTGCTATAACAACAAAACAACAAGAAAATTACCATCTTAAAGCTAAATTTACGGCTCTTTAAATGTTTAGTCATCACATGAACTGCAGTGGCCTAATGATGTATTGTTATTGAGCCAAAGGATGTCATAACACATATTAATTCATGTGATAAATCATTGAAAGCATAATGTAATACATGTATTACAGCATTTGCAGCATTTATTTTTACTCTTGCTATAAAGTGTCACAATATCATTGTTTGTATTGTATTTTATTGTCTTGTCCTAATGATCTAGTCAGTGGATTTGAACACCGTACACTTTAATGACTTGTGCATTAGCAGTGCAATTTTTTTTTTATTATTATTATGACCTATCCCTTTCAAATTAGACTTTACTGAGTGAGAACTTTGCCACACTTACTCAAGTGAGTCTAAATCGATGAAGCTGCTCATTCGCTGGGACTTAATGAGTGTTAACCTGCACCAGATCACCAAATCAATAAAGATGTGATTGAAACAATAGAACTTGCCAGAACTGAAAGACTTTTTACTCACTTACAGATACACTTCATTTGGTTCAATTAGTCTCTTGGGATGTTTGAAACTAACTGAAAATAAAAGGAACAAATCCCACAAGCCATTGCAATGTTAAACAACTTTGGAATTGTTACCAGCATATTCGAAGCTAAGCCTAGGCTACTGAACATGCTAAATGCTAAACTAAATCAGTAGCTTAGCCTGTCCTGCTGTTTGCACCCCTCCATGTATCTAACAACAAAATGCTGTTTCACTTATAGCATATTGCTAAAGATTTACATTAAAAAAAATTTGGCATTCTTTATTTAGAAAGATAAAACACAAAACACTGCCCGTACATACATACATAGAAGAAGAAGAAGAAGAAGAAGAAGAAGAAGAAGAAGAATTTACAAATGTAACAGGATGGAGATTANAGAAGAAGAAGAAGAAGAAGAAGAAGAAGAAGAAGAAGAATTTACAAATGTAACAGGATGGAGATTATTAAACCTTTGTATTTTTAAAAGGTACAAAGAAGTTTCAAAATATTAAAATGTAAATTTAAGATCCATAGAATTTTCAAAAAGAAAAAAAAAGCACAGTAAAGATTATACATAACTTTATACTATATACACATATTATTATTATTTATTTATTTATTTATTATTTTATTTATTTATTTTTACCCTTAGCTCACAAGTCTGTTCTGAATAGACTATATGCTTTCGATGAACAAGTGAGAGGAGGAAGGGGAGGACACCAAAGTTAGAGAGGGAAAAAGTTGAGAGGTTTTTTTTNTGGAACCTGGGAGACAGAATGGGAGGGCAAATGGGGCTCAGATTTCAGTTTGACAGGGGGTAAGGGGCCGGACTGATATTTGGGAATATACGAAGATTCATTGAAGGCAACGGGTACATAAAACAGCTTCTACAGCTTCTGGCCTGAAGCGGTCGGTGCTGAGTTGCTGCTGCAGGTTTGGGTCCTGCCGCTGGATTCTCCCATCGGTTCTGGGAAGTGTGAATGTTTAATGGTTCGGCTTTAACTGGGGACACATACACTAAATACTGAGAGAAGCCTCCGTGCCCTTCGCACACTTCTTTCTCCCTCAAGGGCCCTGCATGTCTAATATTTAGACATGTTCAGCTTTATGGATTCAAGGACTGTACTGCTACTTGTAGCAACCCAAGTCTTTCTATTAGCCGTTGTGAGATGTCAGGAGGACGACCGTAAGTGGCACTTTTATTTCTCTCAAAGTGGTTAATGAGAACAATGCTCAACTTGATATACGATGTGTGTGAAGAGCAAAAACTGATCTACCATTCAGATTACTCAGACGCGCGTTTCTTTGTCCTCTGATATGCATAGTACCTCTACTTTGACTCGTTATTGCGCTTGATTTGGTGCTTGGATTGATTTGGTTACTCCCTCGCAGCTTTTACGCACAGATGCACAGTGCATTGTTATTTGAATATTCTTTTGCAAAAGTATGTGATTAATGATAATTGTGTTCATCCTGACTGATATTATTGACGAGGTCGTTCATACGGACAGAACTCCATCAAAGTTTTGGATGCGTAAAAGTGATGGAATGGATAGAAGGATGTGGGAAGTTTACGCAAGATAGCGCAAAGTTGTTTGTTTTCCTGCTAGTCCTGAGTTGTTGTTTTGTTTTTGTTCTGTTTTTTTATCCCAATTAAAAAAATGTTAAAAACTATTCTATACATTTTTATTGAACGTAAACATTTTTAGTAGTATTTTAAAAGTGGAAAAAAAAATCTTAAGATTCAGATTTTGACTCTCCAACACCCCTCTGCTTTACTCCATCTACCCCTTTCTCGCATAAACTGGCCTTAAGGACACCTGTGTGTGCATTGGATGTCTTGACAGCCTCCCCTTAAACCCTAAATCCAGGGTGAAAGAGGAGGGGGTGGGCAAAAAGTGAAAGGTGGTCAGGCTCAGGGGCCTTGAAAAGCGTTCACATTCCATTGCTGTCAGAGGGCATCTAGGCGAATTCAGGCTTGTTGAGGCGGAATGGTCGGCTAATAACCAAATTATGTATTTTTAAAAAAGCTTTTAAAGTGTTTATTTTAATATGGACACAATTAAGAAAAAAATGGCCCTGTTGTTATTGTTTATACAGTACTTTCATCATTTCTATTGCCTAGTCAGGTTCCTGCATTAATTGGACTGGGATTATTCATCATCATTATTGATTTTAGTATCCACAAGAGAATTTGAGAATGAAGGTATGCCAGTACCTTGGAGCCAGAAATAATGTTCCATATGATTCCAGGATTTCCATCTGTTTAAAAGATTACCCATAGGCTGTGACAATCAGCCCAGAGAGAGACACAGAGCCAAAGAGAGGCAATTGGAAAAATATAAGAATGGGCCTTATTGTTCTAACTACAGTTTTTTCAGCATACAATAAGCCAAGGTTTCAGAGCAAAGAAAATGATTTTGCTTTTAAGAAGAAAGTGAGAAAGGGGAAAATGCTTAAGCCAAGGCAAAAAGCAAGGCTCAAGTTACCCTTTCAGAGATGCAAACCCTTCTTTTCTCAGAAGTAACTGGGAGCAAAAAAAAAA
>VXCM01000706.1:160904-177592 GCA_014773175.1 Lucifuga dentata
GGGGGGGGGGGGGGGGGGTGTGCCTTAAAAGGTCCTAAAAGATGTGTTGTGACCTTAGTCTAGCAGGATCAAGACAACTAACAGCTACTAGCCCTGCATGAGTCACTTTTTGCCTCTGAATTTTGAGATGACTGGCTTACCATTCATGCAGACAGTGAGGCCAGAAGGCTAAACAGCCAGGGACAGAAGCAGGATCAAGGCCTCCAAGTTGCTAAATACAGCAGTAACTGATGATGGAAACCGAAGTGGACTCTAATGCCTTAGAAGCAGCACACCTGGGTTCACTTTTCATTGTTCATTTTACTCCCCTGACAAACAGATTGGCTGCCAGTACAAAAACAAAAGAAGCTAAAACTGTCCATTATTTTCTATGAAAATGGCTGCTCTCTATTAGAAATAAATAGAGCAGCCCTTGTCCCAAAATGTCCCATCTTAGAAGAAATTTTCATATTTGATTCATTTAAAGGACAGGTGCAGGCCTGTGACAGTTCATGTAGCCAGTAAAACTACATTAAAACCTGAAAGGTATGTGCATGAAAGCTGACCATTTTCTTTTCTCTGACGTGTTTGGACTGGCATCTCACACAGCTATGGCTTCCAGATGGGGTTTAAAAAGTGCCCCGTGTTTATACAAGGCAATAGTTTGTGAATTGCCCACTCTGTCCCTTTCCAGAAAGACCTCATTCATTGCTGCTGAGGTCCATTAGGTTACCTACACTTAAGAATTGCCCAAATGTAAACATAGCTACTGTACTTGCTTCTTCTCCTCTCACCATCTCATTAACCCTCTTGCCTCTCCATCTGCTACGGCCTTTCTTCTGGCATGTCAGACACTTTCACTCCTTGGTAAGGTTCAGTGGTCAAATAGGCTGGAAGACTGGAAAATAAATTTGAATATGGCTAATGCCAAACAGGTTCACTGATAAAGTTTAGAGAGTGGCATGATATAGGCATGTACAGTAGACCTATTCTAAGTCTACCTGTGTTGAAACATTCCCCACCTCCATCACATTCTTTTAAACACTGTTTGCTAACCTGTGGTCCAACCAAAAACATACAGTTTTCATTTAATCAATGCAATGTCTGTCTTTGGTGTGCAGTAATTTAGGGCGTTGCTACAATGTAAACTGGGTCTATATTTAACTTGAGGAGGAATTCAGGCACATGGTCTGTAACTCATTTGAAGTTATCTGATGTTTCCTGAACTCAGCTTCACCGTTGTGCTATACTTTGATGTTACACTGCCACCCTGTGGTGTATTCAGAAGTTAGACTCCTGTATTAATTTAAGGACTGGACTTTTATTCAAGGACTGAACTTGATTTTATAAATGGGATGATGGTTTAAGTTTGACCATTTGTAGAGGTTGTTTTAACAAGAAAAATCTATACTGGGTGCATCATTCGTCTATAGATACGACATTAGCTGTAAAATATCAGAGCACTGGCATTCATGTCATGCTGCCAAACATCACACCTGCTCAAGCGTCAATGAACGAGACAATATATTCCAACAAGTTTTCTTATGTAGTTGGTGTTGTGATTTAAATATTGCATTAAATTTTTATTATTTGAAAAATGTTTTGGGTTATTTTTCCATCTAGAAATATGGCTTTCAAAGACATTTATTATTAACATTGTGAAGTACCTATTTATGATCAAATATGCATTTTCCTTAAGAACAAGACATTGCTTGGTTTCCAAAATGTCTTAAGACGTGCTATGATTTAAATGCTTTAATTGTTGCTTATAAACAACAGATTACAGTGACTGCTATTTATATCTCATGTATAATCTCCTTTTACTTCCATCAACTACCTGCCTGGTCCTCTGTGTGTACTGTGATCACACACAGAGGTGGACGCTTTTGGCTGTGTACAAGATGGACAACGCTATAGCGACAAGGATGTATGGAAACCAGAGCCTTGTCGCATCTGTGTGTGTGACACTGGAACTGTCCTGTGTGATGAAATTGTCTGCGAGGAGCTAAAAGACTGCCCCAAACCTGAAATCCCATTTGGAGAGTGTTGCCCCATCTGCACAGCTGACCAGTCTCCACTCATTGGTTGTAATTTATTTATCTCTTATATCTCATAAATAAATTACTTTACAAAATCATGTTGTTTATTTTGGGGAGAAAATACAAAGTGAATAAATTGGTATTAATCAAAGGGTGGACTCTGTAACCTCCATCACCTTTATCTTTTATATATCTAACAGACGTATATGTCATCCTTTGATTTAAATACCATTTTCTATCCCCAAAACAAACAAATAATAAGAATAAACATAACAATGGCACATCTTAGATTTCAGTGAAATGCTACCTCAACATAATTTTCCATGGCTGGCTCACCTTGGCCCCATCTTGTTTGAATACTCTCTCCTACCCTTAGTATCATGAAAACATGTGGGAGTCATTAAGGAAATACCTCACTCAAGCAGACATGGCTCAACATATACTCTATATGCTTTCTGTGCAATTCTGCAGATCTGATGTCAAAGAAATAACTGGCACTGGTCAATTTTGAAGCATTTAAAGCAGTTATTTACAGCATTTAATAACTTTTGAACTTCCTTAGAAGCAAGGCTTTTAATATGCTGATCAGTTTTGGAAATATAAACAAAGTTGGTTGAGGAGCATGACTAAAATCAGATGTGTCATTGTTTGCTATGCATACCTGTTGATAAAAATGCTTTCTTGAATACTTTTATCCAAAGCAAAATGAAGACCTTATTAATAAATATGTAACATACAAAATAATCAACTAAAATCTGTTTAATTGCATTTAACTGTGCTAATCATAGTTTATAGATTTAGTTTATATTCATAATTTGCTTTCTGGCATTTCATTTTACCTGCTGCTGCTTTGCTTCTGCTTTGATCTCTTAAGATGGTGTTTCAACCAACACTTTTTTTCAATCCTGATGGGTTCTTTGGGTTTCATGAATATGATTTGGTGGTGGTCTTTATTGTTGTTTAATATAGGAAGGTAAAACTGGTTATCAGTAGCTATTGATTTTCAGGGCTTCTGGGAAATGTAAACCTCATGGATTGTTATTGTATAATCCATCTGCTAACTATGATCTGTTTTTCTCCTCTACTCCTCTTGATCACATAACAGGAACACCTGGAGCTAAGGTGAGACGCTGCAGGATACTGAGTCACTGTGTGTGTGTTTATGTGTGTGTGTGTGTATGTGTGTGTTTATGTAGCACACTCCTAGCTCTCGTGTTTACCGTCTGTGAAATGCAGCTCCCCAGTACCTACAATTACATCTGTGTTTGTTCCAGACTCATATCAGTGCTGCGTGATGGCCCTGTACTTTATGGATTTAGATGATCTTTGATATGAAAGAACTTTGCCAGATGGATAATAGTCATTTCCTCCTTCACACTGTGTGCCTTATTTATATCTACGGATATCATAGGGCACACTTACTTTCAGCATTTTACTGTTCTCCAATTTGTTGAAAATTAATGTATTTTACATTCAAATGATTTCTTATATATTCTATTAGTGGAAGGGTTGCAAATTCCACTTGTGAAAAGACAGAAACACTAAATCAGTGTATGACGATCATTTTAGAGTTGTAACCCTCATTGCAATCTATGCTTTATCTTTTCATCATCAGGGACAGAAAGGCGAACCTGGAGACATTACCGATGTAAGTAAACAATAACATCCTGTGCTGAAAAATACAACTCACATCCTTTTAAACTGAGAATGCCAATTTCTGAACTGAGAGTTGTTTCATCTTTACAAGAAAGACTCCCTTTTAGTTGCAGAGAACTGCATTCATGATGAAGGTTGTTTAATCCCTCAAGCTGTGGAAATGTGTTACACTTGTTTCAAGTGATTAGTGGCAGAGAGGAGAAAGAGAGAATGCAGGAAATAATTGAATCATTCAAAGATTGTGTACCACCAGCATACTAAAGAAAGAGTAACAAAAAGTTAAAGCGAGAGCAAGAGAGAATGTGTGTGTGTGTGTGTGTNCCTCCATAAGGGGGAGGAGGAGGAGGAGGAGGAGGAGGAGGAAGGAGAGAGAGAGAGAGAATGCTCCCCTGCTGCATATGGAAATGCTTTACCCCTCTAAGGGAACAGACCTTCATAGCGGGAAATAAGAAGGCATTGTTTATTGTATGTTTTTTTATGAAGCCGTGCCCAAAGAGATTAGCAATTAACAATTCTGCTCTGACAGGAAAAAGATAAAACTTCCCTCCAGGTACAAAGAAATAAAAACATCACATGTTCTAAATACATCTGGTAAAATATTTAGAAGTTCTTCAAAAGCACATAGGTACTCTATTTGAAGAGTATTACTAACATATCTTCATACTCTTTGCGTTTTGAAAAATGTCAAACATTGAAGACAATCTGAGACAACTAAATGTCACTGTTGCCTTTTCTTTCTTTTCCCTTCTTTAATTACACAGGTTGTAGGACCAAGAGGACCACCTGGCCCAATGGTATGTACAATGTTTTGCATTTCTACATTTTTCTTCTTTCTTTCTTAGAAAGTGTTTGAAATTTGACCTTTGTCCCCACTGTTTTACACAGTAAAAAGAGATTAAGAGTAGCTATTAGGGTGTTACATTTCCTTGCCCTTAACAGTGACGTGAAATAGAACTAAAAATGACAGTAGCTGAGTTTACAAACTATAGCTGTTTCTTAAACTCTTGAACACACCACTCACATGTTCTGAAAAAACAACTGAAGTTAATGACTATTCTGCTGTCTCCTGTTCACCTAGGGCCCATCAGGAGAGCAAGGACCACGTGGGCCGAGAGGAGACAAAGGAGAGAAGGTCAGTTTGACACATAAAAAAATCAAAAAATCAAAATCAGTGCACCCACCCATGTCATTTTCTCACCCAGACCCTTAAGAAAACTAGCTCCAGCTTCTTACAGTATATCCTATTGAATCAGATGGGGGGGGGAGTTAGGGGATCAGATTTGGGGGGGGATGAGACGTGGAGGTGGGGTATCTGATATAGCTTTCAAGTTTGTAGAATGGTCACCTTTCATTGAGCGGCTCAGTCTAACTAGTCGTGTCGTTTCCATTAAGCTGTGTGGTCGGCTATGGCCTGGGTTGTTTAACAGATGTGAGCCTGTCAGACGTATAATGTAAACCTCTGGCTGCCACTGAGGCCTCAGTCATTTAGTGTGGGAAACCACTGCTGCTGCATTGGCCAAGCTTTGATCATTGCATTAATGTAACAACACTTAGGCGTGATAATGGCTGCAGGCGTGATGTTTTATGTCGTGTACTCATATTGTTTACGCATATTAAAGAGCAGGATAAATTGATTTCAAGCTAACATATCTTAAGCAGGCTTCAGTGTTAAGCACATTCTTTGTTCAGGATCCCCTCGCAGGGTAATTTGTTACTACTTGCACTGCTGATATGCCGGGTAGTGTGTGTGTGTGTGTGTGTGTGTGTGTGTGTGTGTGTGTATGTGTGAAATTGCACTGATAAATCATATCAGCATGCACTACATGCATGCAAAAAAGCAGTCTATATTTTGCTGCTGGCAATGGTATAAGAGTTAAAGTTTTGTTTTATGCTCAGTCACCTTTGTGTCTAGTGTTTAGTAATGCAGCCTCAAAAAGTCAAACATTAGATCTGATGGACTGCAGTTTGCCACCAGCAGGTGAGGTGTTACAGAGTTCTCTCATGTAGACTGTCTGTGAAGTTTGGAAAAGGTTCAGCAGAGTGTTAGGCTTCTGTCAGCAGTATCTGACAAATGTAGTCCAGTGGTCTAGCATCTGCCAGCTGCTGTGTAATGGTTTATCTAAAGTAGTGCTGTGTTCAAATATTGACACACAATTCAAATTAATGAATTCTAATTTTGTAATGATTGTTTTTTAACTCTTGCCTGTATTCATATATGCTTACTTAGCAAATATAACAACAAAATCAAACTAAAAAGTCAGATTTTTTGATAAAATATGTAATTTGACTTGCACTGTATATAAAGTTGATATACGTAGTTGTCAAATATTTCAGCAATACACAATTGATATGATAATAAACATATACATGGCTTATTTAGATTAAGACTCAAGACTTTGCCTTAGATCATGTTATTGTTTTGTTTTGGTTTTTTTTATTCTGTATTATTTTTAATTATATTTTTAATGTGTTTTAGGGAAGCCCTGGTCCCCGCGGCAGAGATGGTGAGCCTGGTACCCCCGGAAACCCCGGCCCCCCTGGACCTCCAGGACCTAATGGACCCCCTGGCCTTGGTGGAGTAAGTATTCCATAACAACTAGGGGGTAGGTGTGGTGAGCATTCATTATAGACATAGGAGACTGAACACTTATGCAAGGCTACAAATGGGTTCTCTTTGCCTAGCTGGAAGCAGGAGAGAATGCTAAAATGGTGCAAGCAACAGGTTTTGAAAGAATACAAGATCACAAAAGATGTGGGAAATTGCTGCTGTTAGGAGGAGGTAGAAAGGACAATAGCGAGGGGATGCAGAGAAAAAGAATAGATAGAATGCCTCTCATTCTTTGTGAGAGAAAAGGAGGGAGTCAGAGGGTTGAAGGAAGGGGAGGGTGGGAGGACAGGAGGTAGCATGATAGACTTGGGGAGGGGAATGGAAGGAGCTTTTTTTGGGGGAAAAACAAGGAGACTCTTTGTGAAAGAGAAAGAGATGAAAACTGTTCACATGCCCTTCGTCTCTCCTCTGTCTGCCCTGTATTCCCATCAGCGCTGCTGTTGAATTAAAACCTGCTCTTGGCTCCTACCAAAACACACATCATATTCCAGAATCTGCAAATCAATGACAACGCTTTGGCTCCCAGGATAGATAAATCCATTCTGCAAAAACTAGGGAATTGTGTTTTGTTAGTTTGACTTGCGAGACCTCATGGACATCGGAACATACTCAAAGCTTATTGTTGTGCAGTGCAATATGAAATATTTTCTGCTTTAGTTTGATTGCTTTGTAAACTGTTAACAAAATTCATTTAATATTGGCCATTCATCCAACTATTCAATCCTTTACAATTTGCAAATGACCTTGAACGCTGTCAACACTTAATTTCACTTAGACATCACACATGTACATAAAAGGTTGACTAAGTAATGACTATTCATAAATGTGGCTAATAATCCGAATAATCCTTTAATGATGTTTTGCTTTCGACAGAACTTTGCTGCTCAGATGGCTGGTGGTTTTGACGAGAAGGCCGGTGGCGTACAGATGGGTGTGATGCAAGGACCAATGGTGAGAGAGCGATGATGAGACCTGCTGGCACTCCCATGTTCTTTTTACAGTGAACTGCTGAAGCCATGAATCAACTAGGATGCAACATTTTTGGAGAGGTCAGCAGCAAGGCCAACTTAGACAGAGACCATCCTTTGACTGGATGACCTGGAAAGCTCTGTGCCTGCAAGAATTTGCTCTGCGGAAGTGTGTTTTTGAGCAAATCACAGAATCCCTACCAGCTCCAGTGGTGCTTTTTTTTTTTTTTTTTNTTTTTTTTTTTTTTTTGTAGCTGAATCTGCACTTTCTGGAGGGGAGTAAAAACTATTTCCTGATGGTGACGATGAACATTTTCTTTACCTGAGGAGGACATGCCGATCTAGGATTTAAATCACTTTGAGAACAAATGGCCCAAGGATAAGAGGAAATAACACACACCAGTGGTTTAAGACAAGTTCTGCAACATTCACAACCCTATTTACCAGCAATATTTTTCCCTAATATTCATTTACGGTTTTGGGAGAAGCCTCTTTGCCTCTTTTAAGAGTGGGCCTTGTCCTCCTGCGTGGGAGAATGAAATTATAACATTCTGGATCCTGATGGAAGATAAACACCTCATGTGGAGTACAGAGCAGGCATTTTATAAAAGAGGAAACAGCCATTGATTATTAATTTTTGAACCCATGATAAACCACTGCTGCAGCCAGTTAGCTGGCATGGGAGATTGCTGGAGACGGATTGAGGAGCACACTGGAAGCTATTTTGGTTTAGAAAGCCACACAGCTTGGCACTGGCTCAGTGCAGCTGAAGTCTGAGATGCCAGGAGGGGGCTGGAGTCTATCACAGCCCCACAGAGAGCAGCAGTCTTTGTGGCTTCATCTGACTGTCCATGCATACATCTGCCTGAGAGCTCGACACAGTATCAGCCCTTTTGAAGCAGGTCACCTTGGCGTTTGCTGGGGAAGAGAGCATGAAAGCACAGACTGGGCTAATGTTTATATCACAAGTCAAAGCTATACCTCCCCTTTCACACAAACACTCACACCTGACCCCAACCCATATTCTAACACACCAGACATTCAAACAACACTCTTACTGAAATGTAGACACATACACATACCTGCACATGTGTACACAGACTGAAACAAACATATGCCTCTACCTCAAACACACATTTAGAAAGTCCTGAAGATAGAGAGCCTCATTGATACGTTTCTACCCAGTACAGTGGAGGCTTCCCACACCAAATGAAAGGTGACTTTCATTCCTTTCTGGGGACCACTGTGCCGTGCTGTGCTGCTGACGTTTTCTTTGGCTGCCATCCCAAATTTCTTAAGCAGAACCACCTTGCTGAAATGGAGCTTTATGAAAGCAAGCCTGCTGAAAGGAATTTTTTTTTTTTTTTTAAATCCCAGAGGAAAGCTGTCATAAGTAAGCTGGATCACAGCGTTTCTTATTGAAGAACTGAGCTTCTTGTGAAACTTCATTGATAGATACTAACTTCTGCAGTCTATCACCCCACAGTTGGTTTTTTGTGTGTGTGAGTGAGTGAGAGAGAGAGAGAGAGANAGAGAGAGAGAGAGAGAGAGAGAGAGAGAATGAGAGAAAGCAACAGAGGGGTTGGCTCATCAATCCAACAGAGTGTGATTTTCTGCCGTTGAGCAGTGATGCATGAAGTTGAAGTAAAAATTACTTTGGCATGTGGTTCCAGCCAGAAGCCAACACAAAACACATTAAGATTCTGCCAGAGAGAACTGAACCGAAGAAATCGCACCTGCTTGCACTGCAACTTGAGATGAGAAATGTACCTATGGAAACCAAACTGTTCGGCATTATATTGTTTTTCATTCCTTGTCAGAAGTGTGAGGAGAAGTCACGTAGAGTTCAAATAGTACAACGCTACTGCTGATGACCTTTGAACTATACAAATGCACAGCATGTAGGAAGGAATGCTAAGAGAAGAAGCTTTTACAGAACTGCAAAGACAAGAGCGACACAGAGCAACAGAAAGCCTGAATGGATTGCAAGTGATTTATGGATCTGACAAGTAGAGATGTTCAGTTTTTTGTAGCCTTGGGGCAAAGCAGGCAACATGTTTTTATGGCTTCTGACAGAGCTCCAGTAGAAGAAAGCTAGGACTTTCCCTATAATACCCACATACGAAACTGCAAAATATAAAACGTAATTGTGACCAAGTGTATTTGTGCATTTTGATGAAAGATGTGATTACCTGTCATTACCCTGATGTTGCGTCTCTTGTCTATTCCTTACCCCACCCCACCCCCAGGGCCCTATGGGTCCCAGAGGACCACCTGGCCCCTCAGGATCACCTGTAAGTACCTCCTGTATTTCCCAAACAACACGCAAAGCAGACACACCTGTAGACAAGATCCTCTTTGCAGTCACAGACAGTATATTCTGGGATAAACCTCAGATAATTGTATCTTTCTTGGTATTCTTGTGTGAGTTTGCCCTATTGTCTACTTCCCCTAAGCATATTTGATAACAATGATTGACCCCAAAATGACCAATAACTAAAGGCCGCTTTGCACACTCATACATGCAGAGAATACCATAGGTTTACAGAAATAAATGTCTACACACAACCCTGTTTTAACTGTGCCAGTGTGTGCTGTTTTCCGGAGGAAGGTGGCATGTGGAGAACACTTTCATCTCCCAGCTGCAGGCTGCAGGGCTTTTTCCTATGCCACAACTCAGACGTGAAGCACCTGACAATTTAGTTTTCATAGGGCTGAGTGGGCTACCCCCACTCAACCAACCCCTGCTTGTAGCACTAGCAGCCCCCAAGCCTCCAGTGTAAAGCTATTAAGTTGTAGGCATTGCCAGCTGACTTGACTTGCCTCAACTTGATGGTTAAATCACACTGAGCACACATTTGGAAAGACTTAGTTTCTCCTTGGACATCTTTATCTGCTTTTTAGAGGGGGTAGATTGTAGTTCTGCTGTAATGTGTTTAGATGGGCAGACACACGGATAAAGTGAAGAATACGAATTAGAGTCTATGCACTCTGCATTATAGCTGTATTATTACCAGTTTCCAAACAATATTTGAGGGTTTTAAGGGTTGGAAGATCATCCTGTGTATATTTAGCCTATATTGCAATTGAATTAACTTTCCACTCAGCCACTTAAAGATGTGTATTAAGATCTGCAATTAAAGTAGTATTTAAATAATCAAAACCCCATATGAGAGGGAATATATATAAACATGACGCAGTCCAATGCAAGATCACCACTAACTACTAAATAACCACAGAGATGAATGCCTCAGTGTTCAGTTTCTGATAACACAGTGTCAAAGGTGCACTGATGGTAGGGCTGCCATAGTGGACAGCATAAGATTGTATAACTGTAAAACTTACCTACAGATTACCACACAATCTATTAAACACTATAATGCAAAATCAAAGTAAAATAATATTGTGGCAAATTCATATATATATAGTCTCAGCCAGTGTATAGTATACTTTTGTCCTCAGTCACGCTCTCTTCTTTCTTTATCTCAGGGCCCACAAGGTTTCCAGGGCAACCCAGGAGAGGCTGGAGAGCCTGGACAAGCTGTAAGTATCCCACAGGGTACTATTTCTTTCCTCAGTATGTGTTTATCATGAACTCCTGCTCCTTTTCAGACCTCCTTAAATGTCTCACCTCTCCTCCACCCTCCTCCAAGCCTATCTCATCCCCTCTTCTTTTTTATTCATCTCTACCTGCTTGTGGGAAAAATGTAGCCTTTACAAGACCTTTTGTGCTATATGCTTTCTTATATCCTTTTGTAGCACTTCTTAGTCTTTCACTTATCCTTTATCCTTACCTTTTCTGCTCAGCCAACTTCTTGCTGCTCTTGTACATATACATTCCTCCTCAGTCAACCCTAAAAGAATTCAAGGGATCAAAGACAAAATTAAATCCGTGTCAACCTGATATCTAATACTTAAAAGCAGGATACTGAGCTTGCTGTCTGCTAGTCTTTGTATTAGTTATTTATGTCATTATCTGTTGTGCTGGTTTTAGATCAGATTTGGATTTCAGATTTGAAGGTTTTTCTCTGGTATCCTTACTTTGTTGTAGTTGTTATTGTTGTTTGTTGTTGTTGTTACTGACACCTTCCATGGTTTTCCATAATAGTTTGCCTCCATCTTCAACATGAAGACATGGAGTCCCAGACAAAAGAGACTACACCTTCCGACTTTCTATTTTTCTTGCCATTCCTTCATTTTCACACCTACATGGTTACATCCCACTCAGCAATACAGGGGTTTGTTTATATGGGCATGTCTGAATAGCAATCGCACAATTGCAGACCGCACCGATACCGATTGGAGGCAGGAGGAGGTCTCAGTCTAGTCATAGACAGATCTAGATCGGTTTGTTTGTGGTAAGAACACGATCAAACTAGTTTTGAACTGCCTACAAAGCGATGTATTGATCAATTACTTGATGTAAATCAAGAGAGGGCATGGTGCGCGGAGTTAACATTAAGTGAACATGTTTGATTAACCATAGCAAACCTAACAGGTGTTGTGGGAAGATCATAATATATCAAACTTACCTCAAATGTCTTGATATTAACATGTTGCCGGTTAACATGTGGTTGTTTGTGCTCAATATGAACAATAGTTCAGCTGTCTGAAACCAGCAAGTCATCTTCCTATAATGTGAAGCAATGTGTGGTTTTCCAGACATTGTCTTGAATCATTCCTCTGGCATGTGTTTGCTTGTTATATGGCTCATATGAGGACTACAACTTGGAAAGTATCCTGATTCTGTTTTGTTTTATGTTATTCGGGCACAGTAAATGTCTTCCTGTTTTGATTTTGTGGTTCCCGCCTGGGACCATTCTGACCAATGAGCGGAGCAAGTATTATCACATGACTTTTATTGACTATTTTTTGGTTCACATGGATCGATGTGAAACCAAACCAAGGGACAAATGTAGCATCACAACAATTTAGTCTTTGATTCGAACCAGAGCAAATGACCTGCATGTCTGAAAACAGTCTTTTCTCTCTGCCAGATGTCTTATCTGGCAGCTCTTGTCCTTGCTTGCCCTTCCTAAAGCTTCCAGAAAACATGTTACCTTCCGCTTTTCCTTCCCTCAGCAGGTAGAAGGAGCAAGGTCTCCTGCTGTTATAATCTGCTCCTGTGGAGTTCAAATAAGTAAAAATGCAGTCTCTGTGGTGCCTTCTCCTTTGCAAATGCTTCAGTACATCGTTATGTGTGATTAAAATCAAGCTTTTTACAGAACATGACTTGGCAGGGGTAGAGGGGTCAAAATACATGAGTGTTGGGAAGTTCAGTTACCGCTTTAGCTTTATAAGTGGTCAAATAAATGATCAGTCAGCTTGTGATGGTGTTTATAATCAGTGTAGAAAATTAAGGACAATGTCCCTTTAATCAGCCCACGGTGTTATGCCTCATGTCTTTTGCCCTAATCCAACCTATAAATCCTTCTGATTTTGTGCTGTTCCTGACATAAAGATGACTGTAACTCTAATCAAACTCTTCCTGTATTTTATTATGATCACTTAATAAATTATACATACAGATGAGTAAAATAACATTAGATTGATAGTGCAAGCCTTAACTGTCAACTAGTTTTGATTTATCTTGTAGATAGTTGTACATTCTATCACTGCTACAATCTAAATGATAATTGGAATCACGTGCAGTTCTGTTTTTCTCTTGGTACCTAGTTTAAGAGTGCTTTGTGCCAGGAGTGCTTGTAAAGGAAAAGAAAAAAGGAATTGTCACCACATGCTACAAATTCTGAACTAGTGTAGAACATTGCCCTCTGTTGGTTATGTATAATAACTGGGTGTCATCTTTGATTATGTTCTGTTTCCCAATAGGGCCCCATGGGTCCCCGTGGCCCCCCTGGACCTTCTGGCAAACCTGGAGATGATGTAAGTATGTCTGTCAAGATGTAACTTTCAAAACGTAATTTACATGCAGTAACTCTGACAGAGCAATAACGTCACAAAAACTGTGTTAGATTAATACCTCTGCCATTGCTCCCTTGTCTGTTGCCCTTTGGTGTATACTCTTTTTAATAAAAGGGTGCAAATATTGCATGTTCTTAATTAATTTTTATTCAATCTTTATTTTAAAATTGATGTTATAAAGTATAAATCACAGCATATCTCTTTGAGTATCCTAGCTTTGAATAACATCATGAAAATCCAATTAGTTTCTCATCGCCAGACCTGTAGCTACTCATTTAAGTAGCCATAGGAAAAGTAATATGACTTCCAAAAAAACTTTGTACTGTTTATACTGTTTAAAAAAATCTATTCCATTAGCATCTTCATTAAATGTTATATTGTTCACCATTTTTAGTAATCTGCAGTGGATTTCATTTTGCATTGTATCAATTAGAAGCAGACAGCCTGCTGAAGCATTACTATACAATCAATGTGTGTGTTGATCTTATGGCAGAGCATCTCTTTTCTTCTTGCATATATTACTTTTTAACTTTTCAGACTTTTGCTTTGTGTGATGTATCACAAGTTAAAATATTTTATATTTTGTTTTTATTGTACTGAAATAAAAATACATATTTGTTATTCATTTCTATGCATGTACTGACACGGAGGCTTTAAAATGTAATTCATACGTTTAGCCACTAGATGGCAATAAACGTGACATGTCAGGATGCGTCCACTAGGAGTGCTCACTTTCACATCAACTGCTACCATATACCTTAAATCGTCATGGAAAAAATATGTATTTTATATTTCTGATTAGTTTTTAAATTTTAAACGAAAACTCAATTGCAATTCTTTAACTGAATATACACAACACCCTGTTTGTTTCTGTTTTAGGGTGAGGGTGGCAAACCTGGCAAACCTGGTGACCGTGGGCCTCCTGGACCTCAGGTGAGTTTTCCCAGTGTTTTGATTCATCATAAAGTGCACGGATTGTGTCTACACAAGTATACTTTATATACTTTGTTAAAGACAAACATCATTTGACTTAAAGGATCACTAAGAAATAATCTGTGAAAACTTCATAAAAAAAATTTGAAAACAAAAACGAGAAAATTAGAAAAAAGTTGTGACATTATGCCATAGCACCGACTTTGGGAAACTGTACAAAGTTTATAAGAAATATTTACACCTAAATGAGTTTCAGATAGTGACAGTTTTCCTGTCTGCTTAGAATAAGATAATTTACTTGTAGTTCCACAATAAAGCTGCTGCTCCTTCATTTATTCCATGCTGTATGTGTCAGTAATGAAGCACCATTGTACAGACTGAGGTCTATATTCTATGTATTTGAAAATGTATGCTATTATAATTATGTTACCTGGTTTAGATTGAGTCATTTATCATTTCAAGCCAAGAAACAGTCAAAGGATTTTGTTATTGGTTCCAGGATCCATGTAGTCAGTGTCAATAAGGATGGACGTAATTTATGAAAGGACATTGAAAAAGATCATTTTACTGTCATGAAAGAAACACAGTTTATATCTTGTTAATTTGTCAAAGAGGAAAATTGTCTTTGTGAGGAAATCTGTTCCATGTGTAATTTGTCCCTTTGGCTCCAATTTTTGGAAAAAAATCTGCATCTTCATGTCAACATTTTTTCCATACTCTTATCTTCATTTTCTTGGTTAAAAGGGAGCCCGTGGATTCCCAGGAACTCCTGGTCTGCCTGGCATCAAAGGACACAGAGTAAGTTGTTTGTTGTTAATTAACAGTTAATTATTTTTGAGATTAAATTGTCTTTTTGGTTCTTATTTGTGATTTTCTAAATGTGTACTGTTCTCCTCTTGTCTCTTTTAGGGTTATCCAGGTCTTGATGGTGCAAAGGGAGAGACTGGAGCTGTTGGCTCTAAGGTAGGTTTTTTTCTGTTTCCTGTTTTTTGTCTCCTTACACCACTTTCCAGTTTGTCTCTGCAAGACAGCATATCAAATCACTTCCTTATGAAATATTTTTCTAGTGTCTGATAATTTACCATTCACTGTAATACACTTCTTGAGTATATGTTTTCACTTACGTTTGCATTGCAATAATAGAAAGATTTTCTTTTTAGGGTGAGGCTGGTGCTCCTGGAGAGAGCGGCGCACCTGGACCAATGGTGTGTATTTCTGGACAATAACACATGACAAAGATAAACAGAATCAGTAATGTCATAAACCACATTGACTCTCATGGTGTCCACTCTTCCTCCTCATTGTCTACATAGGGACCTCGTGGTTTGCCTGGTGAGAGAGGCCGTCCTGGATCCACTGGAGCTGCTGTGAGTGACATCTTTCCGTCTGTTAACATTGTTTGGGCACAAAACATCTAATCTACAGCAGATAGATTACACACTTTGCTTTCTACAGATACTAAAAAGTCTATCCTCAGTCTATCCTTTAATGCGCCACATAGTGCCTGACTTCATTGTCTAATCTATTACTCCTCTACACCAGTTTGCAAATTTAAGTCTGGTAAGTCAAATTTGCATCAATGTTGAAAATTCTCTGTTTCTGCAGGGAGCACGTGGAAATGATGGTTTGGCCGGGCCTGCTGGTCCACCTGTAAGTATCATTTTGGGTCTCATTTATTTCATTTGTCTATTTATTGCCATCAGGCTTAGTCTGAAATATAAAAAAATATGAATACAGAAGAGTTTATTTGTCTGTGCACTGGCCATCATGCCTGTCTCTGTCGACATACACTTTTATTTCTCTTCGTCATGTATTTCCATTTCCTCTGATCCTCATTTCACCTTACGTACTGCTTTCTTTCTCACCAGTATTTACAGTAGCCTGAATTTTATACTTTTTTTGTTTTGTTTTTTACAAAGTTAATTCTTAATTTTAGAAATTGTATGGAATGTGGGTCTGTGTGGAGAGTTTCACAGTTACACCTGTCTACTGGACCACCGTTCCTAGTGATGCATAGTTGAGCTAAGAGCCTGTCTTTCCCTTTTCTGCAGGGTCCTGTTGGTCCTGCTGGAGCTCCAGGCTTCCCTGGCTCTCCTGGTTCAAAGGTAGGTCACAGTTTGCTGTATAACTTCTTCCTCTTTCCCTTCAGCTTTGTTTTGTGTAATTTTAATGAGAAAGGAAGTGAATGTGTGTGTGTTTGTCTGTCTTTATCTGAGAAGCTGAAATAACATCATTTAACTTTCTGACACTTCCTTTGTGTTTTTTTTTTCTCAAACAAGTTTAAATCAAATGTACATCAGGTGTGAAAATATGTTCTGTGTAGCTGGAATATAATTTTCTTAAATTATATCAAAAAGTTTAGGGCTCAGAAAATGAGCACACACATTTTGTGGAGATGGGTTGAAATATTTTAGTGAAATCAGAGAAGGCTGTGCTGCATTGAAAAGTGCTTTAAGCCTCCATCTGTGTGGAAAATTGGGGAAGAGGGAGGTTTTAAAGTGTTACTCTCTTTCACTTCTTACTGTCTCTTCTCTTCTCTCTCTCTCTCTCTCTCTCTCTCTCTCTCTCTCTCTCTCTCTC
>VXCM01000706.1:177725-230674 GCA_014773175.1 Lucifuga dentata
TTTTTTTTTTTTTTTTTTTTTTTTTTTTTTTTTTTTTTTTTTTTTTTTTTTTTTTTTTTTTTTTTGGCCCTTGGTAGTTTGGAAATCTTTTAGGAATTAAAAATAAAGTATTTGTTTACAAATTCAAACCTCTTTTTTAATAATGCCTTGAAGTAAGTGTGGCACACTAAACTTTAGATATGAAAGCACTTGTGTCTATGAATGTGTGTTTGTGTGTGTTTGCAAACTTTATAAGATTGCAGGAATTGCCCCATGGTGAGGAGCTTGAACATTTAAAGCAGTCCTTCTGGAGCCCACATGCACTTTCCATTCACATCAGACCTGCTTATTAACACCCTTGTGCTTATGAAATGCAACCTTGCTTCAGGTTTTTAGTTTCAGTGCATTATAGCAAGTTTAAAGGACCCAAAGCTAACACAGTAAACAGCTCACAGACGGAAACAACACAACTGAGTAAACCTTATTCTTTTTATGTGTCTTCTACCCAAAACAGTGTAGATATTATGAGACAAGAATTGCTTTTTACCATGATCAAAATGATTCATACTTGTATTAGTCAGCAGCTATGCTGTCACAACCTCTAAAACAATGAGAATTGTTTCTGTGCCTTTAAAAAAAAAAACTGGCAGATGTTCTTCCTTTTGTCTCGGTATTCACCATTCTTTCATAGCCAACAAAATGTTGGCCTTATCAATAGGCTTCAGGAGAAAAAAACTTTAGTCCATATCTGCAAATGTAACCTTTGTTATGTCATAATATTGAGTCATGATGTATAAAATGCTACAATAGCAAAGGAATTCCATTCACCAACATTCTTAAAAAGCTGTAAACCCACAGTGTGGTGAAATCTGTCTCATGTTCCTGCAGGGCGGGGCTCAAAATATTGACTGAGTTTCTCTGAATGCAACCCAAGACTTTTTTTTTTTTTTTCTNTTTTTTTTTTTTTTTCACTTGACTAAGAGACTAAGGGTCTGCAACACATTATATACTTGGCTATGATGACTGGAGAGTATACTTGAGAGAGAGAGAGAGAGAGAGAGAGAAAGAGAGAGAGAGAGAGTTTGTTTTCATGGAAAGACAGCTAATAGTGTGCTTTCTTCCTTTTAAGTACCACCATTTTGTAAAAGATTGAATCTCATTTCGGTGGTTTACTTTAATGGTATATTTGTTATTAATTAATTTTGTTATCAGGAAAATAACAACAATCTTATCATTGTGCTAAATCAGGCAAATCCAAGTCTCTCCACAATAATTGCAGAAGTGTTTAAACAGTATGAAGAGCAAGTTATTAATAATCGTCCAAATGTATAAATATCTTGCACTTAAGTCATTGTACTTTTTCCTTAGTGAATTTTTAAATACTTGAACATATTTTTGAGGAAATATCATGATTAGAAAGACATACAGAGGCATTGGCACAGACAAAAGATGTTTACAATAAACTTCATGTATCTATCACATATATTAGACCATATTTGGATCTCTGTTATAACCTAGTATTTATTAAATATCATTCTTATCTCTTTTGGCAAGAAATAACAGAAATAACAATAAAACGTCTCTTCTTCTAAGAAGAAACGACATTTACAATAGCCTCCAGCATGTGAAAACATTTTGTTTTTACCATAGTTTGTATAATTGTAAATTTTATTTACTTACTTATTTATAAATATTTGTTTACTTACATGTTTATTTTTTCTGTGTTGCTGGCCAGGGAGAAGCTGGTCCTACTGGTGCTCGTGGACCTGAGGGTGCTCAGGGACCCCGTGGAGAGTCTGGTACACCTGGATCACCTGGACCTTCTGGTGCTTCTGTAAGTGATGGTATAAATAGATTCTCTGTTACACTGAGAGAGGTGATGAGTTAAGATTAAATTACTTTTTCATCTTAAACTAGACCAATCAGTCCCTGAAAAGAAATTGAATCAGGACCAGTTATGTCATTTATTCACTTCCTTTGTCTCTGTTTCCCTGCAGGGCAACCCTGGTACCGATGGTATCCCTGGAGCTAAAGGATCAGCTGTAAGTATTTGGTATTTCATACAGCAAATGATATACTTTATCCATTTATGCACTGTAAAGTAGAAGTAATCAGTTCTGCTCCTCTGACTGTGTTCCATTGTTTTACAATTTAAATCCTATTACATTTCAGAGCACCAATCTGCAGACTGAATTGGGCTGGCTCAAAATGTATCAATAAAAGAAGAGCCATAATCAGTGAAAACAATAAAAACGCACACAGAACTGTCTTTTACATCTCAAAAGCTTAAGATGATCTCTTTTTTCACTACATAGGTCATTTAATCAGTACTATGAGGGTGATATGAATGAGTGGATGATCAGTCGATTGATATTGAGTGTGTGTCTCTCTCTGCAGGGTGCTCCTGGTATTGCTGGTGCACCTGGTTTTCCTGGACCTCGTGGGCCTCCTGGGCCTCAAGGAGCAACTGGACCTCTTGGACCCAAAGGAACATCTGTATGTACCAACTTTATAAATCAGTACAATTCATTCAACAGCACATAGACCCTTTTATTGAAACAGTGTTGCTAGGAGATATTTTGGGTCCAAGTTCAACTAATTTAGAGTTCCATGTTAAATTATAATTAATAGTTTTTATGGATTTGTCTGCCTGTTTCTCTATCTGTCTATCTATTACTATTCAGGGAGATCCAGGTATTCCAGGATTCAAGGGAGAGGCTGGACCCAAAGGAGAAATTGTAAGTTTTGTTTTTTTGTATTTATATTTAAGTGTACATTTAAACACTGGTCACTGTATTCCTACTAGTTCACAGCTTGGTGGAACATCTATTCTCCTTCTCGTGTACTGATGCAGTCTGTTATTAAATTGTTTTGCAGGGACCAGCTGGTCCTCAGGGAGCCCTTGGCCCACAAGGAGAAGAGGGCAAGAGAGGGCCAAGGGGTGAGCCTGGTGCTGCCGGTCCAGTCGGACCTCCCGGAGAGAGAGTGAGCACCATTAAATTTGTTGAAAGTGGATGATTTTATAGCTTGAGAAAATGATGTTGGTTGGTTGGTAAAACTCAGCCTTAGCACTGTCATTCCAGTGAATAAAAGGTTTCCTCCTGTACAATTGCCTTGATTAAATGCCAAATATTTTTTTAGCTCCCAGTCAGGGCTGTGTACTAAGACTCTGGTTTGGTTTTTTGTATCTAGGGAGCTCCTGGTAACCGTGGTTTCCCTGGACAGGATGGTCTGGCTGGCCCCAAGGTGAGTATTGCCATAGAAACAAAATCCCCACATGAGGTGTTTTTATTGCCACTAGAATGGAAAATCTGTTGTGAAAGAGGTAATGAACAGAGATTAATTCAGATAAAAAGAACATCTGGATCTGACTGAAGAAAGAAAAGAAATGGATCCAGGTGATGCATCAATGCGTCAATATCCATGGTGTAAATCAGTGGAAATGACAATGATCTAGTCCACCTGCTGCAGTTGTGATTTTGACAGTCACATCGAGTCAATCCTCGGAGTCCCCTGATCATGATGTTGTCACACAAGTCCAGTTTTACTAAATATGATTGAACAACCTTCAAATCCAATAATGAATAAGGCTTAGTTTGCTATTTATCTCTTATGTCTTTTTATTAACTGGAACAGGATACCCATTATTAAGATGCATCCAATATTATCAGTGCTGTTTTTGTCTTATAAAAATACAGTATTAGCTGGATTATATTATCCATGAAAAAGATTTTGTTTGTGTCAAGTAGAAATAAAACTGGATTTTGCTTGTAAAAATCACATTATCAAGCTTTGCATCTCCCCCAGCAGATGTCAGTTCAGAAAAATAGCTTCACTAAGCTCTCTGACATTATTACAAACAAATGAAAAACATATTTCTCTTGATGTCCTTTATTACGTTAATTTGTTAAGCATTAACACACTATATTACAATAAAATATAGAGGACCATATTAATTTAGTTTATATCTGATATTGGTTCTGTTATGAATTTAGATGTAATAAGATTATACATGTGACAAATTAAGTACCAGGTGTGACATCAGTTTGAAAAAACCTTAGAAAACAGTTGTTTCCATTTCATAAAAACATTTCTCAGAGTTATCTTGAGATAATACCAGAATGTTGAAGTTATGATTTTGTCATTTCATATTTTAATACTATTCTTAAAGAAGAGGCATGAGCTCTTAAAATATTGTTTTAAATGTATTTATTTTTGATAAATGATGAAATATTTTTTGTACCCAACAGAGTTTATCACTAATGTATATTATTATTATTATTATTATTATTATTATTATTATTATTATTATTATTNGAGTTTATCACTAATGTATATTATTATTATTATTATTATTATTATTATTATTATTATTATTATTATTATTATTATTTTATTTATATAACACTTAATTTTGTTCTTCAGAATACAGTCAAGTACTCTATAAATAAATTCATCAGCACATTTTTTTTCTTCTTTTTTTTTTGAGACTGCATCTTCCTGAAGATCATGTACTTGCAGTAGTGATCTGTAATTCCATGAAGTGTCCACAAGATGGCAGCATAGCTCTTAAACCCATTAACAGTAGTGACCCACATATCCCATAACAGGAAAGCTGACATCTCATTTGACATAATCTACCCCCTTTCTATTTTGTCTACACCAAAGTGAATCTGTCACAATTTAATCTTCTCATCTCCAGCAGGACAATGAAATGTCTTCACACCATTAAAAAGAACACTCATTTCCTCTGGGCTCTGAACTGTCTCCTCTTTAGTGACTGACTGAGTGATCAACTCCTGTTTTATTCGCTCCTTCTCTCCTAATACAGGGAGCCCCTGGTGAGCGTGGACCTTCTGGTGCCAGTGGTCCCAAGGGTGCTAATGGAGACCCTGGCCGTCCAGGAGAGCCTGGTCTGCCTGGTGCTCGGGTAAGCTCCTCTTAATCACACAATTCACAGATTTTACCACTGATTCAGATGTTGGGAGATGCAGAAGTTTTTGTGTGTCAAAAATGTAGAAACCAGCAAATATATGATTTTTCATTGACAAGTATATTTTGATGTATTAAAAAGAGCAATTTGGCATAGTTACATTACAAGGTAATGTGAATCATTATTTTCAGTGTCCTTAGGTCTTAGCTATGAGGACCTATTTTCATGGTATATTACATGGTCAGGACATGTTACATATTATGCCTATATGCCACTGATGAACCAGTAAACCTACTTGAAGTCTGCTCCGAGTACAATGGATAAACATTTCATCCTAATGGAGTAATTATATTGTGCCCTTAGGTAAAAGTGGATGCTAATTTTTTTTTCTATGGGGAAGTAATTAAAAAGCACATATGGTAAACTGAGCTCATTAACTATAGTAACTACATTTTCTCTCATTCAGATTTTAAGCCTTAGCCGTTCCTATCAGCAGGAGTTTGTTCCAATCAGTAGTGTGAATTCACCTTCTCACAATTCCATATGTTCTCACCCACTGTGTGTGTGTGTGTGTGTGTGTGTGTGTGTGTGTCTCACATGAGCATATACAAGTCTGTTGACTCATCTGGGTTTTGGTTGTGCTTCTGCTCTTTGACAGGGTCTTACTGGACGCCCTGGTGATGCTGGTCCTCAAGGCAAAGTTGGGCCTTCTGTAAGTGCATTTGCACAATTTAAAGCTGTAATGTTTTTGATCTGTATTTATAAATCAATATCTCAATCCTCAAGCAGCGTTAGAAGCTGTTTTAATATTGCTTACACAACCAGGCAGAGGCTTGTAATTTCACCAAATGTGCTTTCATCATCATGTAATATCATAAGTGGTTCATCAGATTAAATTTCAAAAGATTATCCATCCATTATCTACCAGCCTCACTTCTAGAGCTTTCTGCTATATGCTTGACTTTTCAATTTTTTATGACAGCAAAATCTCACTGAGACAGGCATCAATTACTTGTCTCTGTATCCACATTCATTTCAGAGCATAAACAATTTCTCAGCTTCACTTAGGGTTCAGTTTACCAGGAAGGCTCATGTTTTTCAGGATAGCCCTCAATCCTGAAGAATATTGAATTTTTATTTTCTATCTGGGCTATTGTTTCCCCTCTGGCTCTTTTCTTAAACTGGTAAGTCCTCTGAGACAGTGTTGAGACATCTGAAACCAGAAAAGTCTCCCTTGAAGCCTTCATAAACTGAATTCTTTTTCATCGTTTGGCAACATTTTTTGGTCCAGCTGACATTTAGGTTGACAAAGATAAACTTGAAATTGACCGAACTTGAAACATATGATATGAAGGCTACTGCTGCACCATAGTGATAAAATTATTGTGATATTTTCAACAGTGTTTTCGCATTTTCTAGTATTTTCAAATTGGCTGTTATAGGATGGAAACCTCCAATAAAGTAATTGTTTCATTGTTTGAGAGAATATAATAGATGCATTTAGGAGTAATCTTTTCTGTAAATTCTGTCTTTCCTTGCTTTTCTGATTTACGTCTCTGGGTTTATTTTTGAAATAAAGATTTAATGGACATTTTGACTTACTATAAGTTGTATGTCCTCTGACTGTGCTGGACATGTTTCTGTTAGGGAGCTTCTGGTGAGGATGGTCGCCCAGGACCCCCTGGCCCACAGGGATCCCGTGGACAGCCTGGTGTCATGGGATTCCCTGGACCCAAGGGAGCAACTGTGAGTAGTTATGCAAAAATCTGAAAATGACAAAAAGTGTCAAAAACAGAAATATTTCCCAAGTAGGAATATATCCCCTTATTAAAGGGGATATATTCCTACTGAGTAACTTCAAGTTACACTGAGAACTACCACAAACTCTACAACTCGTGGCGTTTTCAAGAAAGACTGCATCATTATGTTAAGAAAGAGTGTGTTTGATCTGCCTTTTCAATTCAAACTGCACAATAATGGAATTCTACAAAAGCGGACATCAGAGTGCTCAATACTTTTAATTCATTTGCTAAGGAACTAAAGAAATGGCTGATAGGTAATCAAATTTGTGAACACTGATTTCTGCATTTGAAGGGTGGANGAACTAAAGAAATGGCTGATAGGTAATCAAATTTGTGAACACTGATTTCTGCATTTGAAGGGTGGAAGAAGGGATTTTATTTACTTCTGTTGGATCAAGTAATGAAACTGATCAGACCCAGTTTTTGAAATACATGTGATTTTTTTTTTAAGTATCGTTGATTTTTTTGTTGATTAAAGTGCTAGACTGTGTTTAGAAGTATTTTAGTGATGGATTTGAAGTGTGTCCAGGAGGCCAGTGTTTTTTTTTTTGNTTTTTTTTTTTTTTTTTTTTTTTTTTTTTAATGTAATGTATCATGTTGTCTAATCATTTTATATTGTAGGTAGCCATCTTATCATCTTGGCATGGATGAAAATTACTCAACTTTTGCTAAATCTGGCATATTTACATCTGACTGTATGTTAATGTGCATTGTCCCAATTAAATAAAATTACAAAATTACAAAGTTCTATGTTACAGGCCAACAGAACATTAGAACATAGCTTTGCTGTCACTGAAAATAAGCAAAGATATAATACAACATTTCGACCTGACAGTGGCCATACTCACACCACCTGGAATTGGAATAATACTGAATAATTTTATGCCATTTGATATGGAAAATCATTTACGCCCTCTCTTCTCTCAAAATAGCTGCATGACCAAGTGAATCAGCAGTGGCTTTGTGACTAACTGGTGCATTTTGTTTCTGTTACGATTAGGGTGAGTCTGGCAAGTCTGGTGAGAAAGGATTGTCTGGTGCTCCTGGTCTAAGAGTAAGTTATCCTCTATTCTGCAACAGTAACTCCAGATTCTCTCTCGTGTAAGCTAATTTCAAAAATAATTTGGTTAATTTCAGCACAATTTTTCCCTTTCCAGACACTTTAAAGTGAACCTGCCTGTGGCTGAACAATCTCACTCTGATTTCAAAATCATAGATAGAAAAAAAGGCAGTTACTCTTATATTTAGCTACTTTGACTCTGCACACCAATCTACAGTTATGTTGGAGGTTTAATGTCCGCATGAGAAGCACATTTAAGAATTTAATTATAGCTGTCAGGTGACCAGGACTCTAATATCTTTCTATTTGTCATCCATTCCTGCCCCTTCTTCCTCTTCCTCGCCCTTGTCCTTCCTCTCCTCAGGGTCTGCCTGGCAAAGATGGAGAAACTGGCGCTGCTGGACCTCCTGGCCCTGCTGTACGTATCTCTTCACTCACTCATCCTGCTCCATTGCTTCAAAACTGATGTTATCGTTCACTTTTCTCACTTTGCTCTTAGAAGTAAATTCCAATATCTTTGTTTCCCATACTACCTCATTGATAGCTCTGTCTAGAATTAAAGTCTTTGGCAGAAATGTCTGGGGATTGTAGGTGGCATCACGAATGCACATATTTTCAGCTTGTTCTGAAGCTTGTATTTTGTAGTTGTGAACAAAATAAAGCCCTTTTAGAAAGCAATGTAGTACATAAAAATATAATATGCCCATTTCAGTTTTCCTTTGATACTTACTGAAATCAGAGATATATATAAATAATGGTATTTTTGCAACATTTGCTCAAGATAAAACATTTCGCCACCATCGTCAACAACAAAGCCATATGACATCCCTGCTGTTTGTGATAGAAGTTGACTTTGTATGATCCTGTTCATCTATAGGGCCCTGCTGGAGAGAGAGGAGAGCAAGGACAGCCTGGTCCTTCAGGTTTCCAGGTGAGCGTCAGGTCACACATGTACATTAAACAACATGTTGAGTAATGTAAATACACCCTAGTGTATCTCCCTCATTCCCCACATAACATGTAGAGAAAAATATCAGTCACTCCGTTTCTCTCACTGAGCTGCAAAGAAATCAGTACATATTAACCTGACTGAAAATTCCTGTATTCCAAGATTGTCTTTTCTGATTTCGCATTTGTTTTTGTTGACATCTTTCTGTTTTTTTAATCTCTCCCATGCACAGGGTCTGCCCGGACCTCCTGGCCCCCCTGGTGAGGGAGGCAAACCCGGAGACCAGGTGGGTGCACTTTTTGATGAAAAAGTGCAATTGAAACAACTATCCTCTAAATGCTTGACTATTGTATACTTAGTGAGGCCTTTGTATGCCTGTCTATATGGAAATCTATTTGTAGTTCATATTTTGGAGCCACACATGACTTGATTTGCCATCTGCTGATTCCTCATATTCTCCTTCCTTTTCTCCTCCAGGGTGTTCCTGGAGAGGCTGGAGCTGCTGGTGCTACTGGACCCAGAGTAAGTTCAGACTTTTCATTTAGCTTCGCTGCTGATGGCTGACTGATCGTTATACATGTCACTGATGGTCCTTCTCCCTGCTGGATGTGTCCCTGTGCAGGGTGAGCGTGGCTTCCCAGGAGAGAGGGGAGCTGCTGGTTCTCAGGGTCTGCAGGGACCCAGAGGTCTGCCTGGAACACCTGGAACTGATGGACCCAAGGTTAGATGATGATGATGATGATGGTGATGATGATGATGATGATGATGATGATGATGATGATGATGAAGGAGAAGGAGGGATGAGCAAATAGTATTTAGAGGACAACGCAGGATTCTGAGAATGGTGTAGAATTACTGTATATACTCGAATATAAGCCAAGTTTTTATTACCAAATTTCAGAAAGCAAATTAGGCTTATATACGAGACATTCAAATTTGATCCCAGAAAACAAAATTTCCAGAAATTCTACTCATTACTATTACCCATGGAAAATAGTTTAAATCATACCTTAGAATGAGATATTTACTGACAAAACATCTTATCCAGCACATTTTGCGGCGGCCAGTATGCGCTGTTGTGATTGGTCAGTCACACACAGACAAAATCACAAAGACAAAAGAATGGGCCAATCAGAGATGACCTTATAAAAGTGCTGTTTCATATACCGGTATGGTNAAGACAAAAGAATGGGCCAATCAGAGATGACCTTATAAAAGTGCTGTTTCATATACCGGTATGGTAACACTATTTGGTAGTCTTGTTCAACATCATGTTTTGTGCTTTATTAGCAAGAAGCTTGAGATAAGATACAAAACTGCACGGACTCAGAAGAGGAAAAGAGCATCATATGAGGCTGGTTTCAACACACGTTACACAGAGCAGGACTGGAATGAACTGTTTGGTGATTCAGACAAAGAAGAGGAATCCAGAAAAGTTAATGTCAGCTAACATCAGTTACAGTAATCAGCTGCTGAAATAAATATCATGTTTACCGGTACCAGTACATGGATTATTTTCAGAAAATCATAGGAATAGTTTGACAATACCCAGCAAAACAGGTAATTTGCTAAATAAATAAACTGATGGAACAACATCAGGGGGTCAGCTCATATACAGGTTTCTTTAAACATCTAAATTTGCAGGTCAAAATCGGGGTCGGCTTATATACAGTACAAGATCAGCTTATACTCAAGTATATATGGTACTTCAATTCAACAGAAAACCCTAACTGCATCAGTAAACATGGAACTCTATCACATCTGTGGAAAGTGCTCATACGCAATGATTTGATATGCAGTGACCTGAAGTACTTTTTTCTTTGTCTTTTTCTCTGCTCCTTTCCTCTCATTCCACTCCCCCACATCTATTTATTTCTCACCATCATAGGGAGCCATTGGACCTGCTGGTGGTTCAGGAGCCCAGGGGCCTCCCGGTCTACAGGGTATGCCTGGAGAGAGAGGAGGTGCTGGCATTCCTGGACCTAAAGGAGACAGAGTAAGTCATGACTGGCCCAAAGAGTCAAACTGATTATTTATATGTTAAATATGTTGAATTTTCTTTCTCTTCTTGTTTCCATATAATTACATGTTTTTTCATCTTCACAGGGTGATGTTGGAGAGAAAGGACCTGAAGGTGCTCCTGGCAAAGATGGTGCAAGAGTGAGTGGTTGTCAACCATTTTGTTTTTAAGACCTTTGAATGTGGGCTAAATTTCTCTATATGGTCAATCTCAGTCTCAACCCGTCATTCTTACTTGCTACAGTATTGAACAGTTCAGAACTGATTTTAATAATAAAAATTGATTATCATGCCGGTTGATTTACAAGTTTTATTTCCTGTCACAGGGTCTTACTGGCCCCATTGGTCCTCCTGGTCCTGCTGGTCCCAATGGTGAGAAGGTCAGTGATGTATTGTTTTTTTTTATACATTCATTGGCACAGCTGTTAGTCATTGTTTAATGTCAGGGAAGTTATGTTGCTTTATTAGCTTTTTAGGTTATTGTATTGTCTTTATTTTGCCTCACATTCATCTTTAAAATCCATTACAATGTAAATGAATCAGCAGCAATTTTCTGTCTGAATTTGTGCAGGATCTATATTTATTATACCTTGTGTTCAGTAATTGGGGCTTGTGGGTGATTACATATATATATATATTTAAATTCGCTGTTCATAGCTTGATGTGTGTGTGAATGATGCTGTTACATCTTTATTTAGGGTGAATCCGGTCCTGCTGGCCCAGCTGGAGCTGCTGGTACCCGTGGTGCTCCTGTAAGTGTCACTGTATAACTGTTATTAATTCACACTCAAAATAGGACGTCATTGCTCTTATGAATCAGATTATGGATGGAATGCATGTACGATAATTTGTAGTACAAAAAGACGGAGTAGTGGCAGATGTCTCTGTTGAAGCCTTAACTACTATAATACCTGAACTTTTGCTCTTTCTCTTCCTTCCTCTTTCAGGGTGACAGGGGTGAAACTGGGCCTCCTGGTCCTGCTGGATTTGCTGGACCCCCTGTAAGTAACGATGGCAAAATGAACAGACTTGAAGAACATCAGGGCCAGAGAGTAAATTTCAGGAGATTTAGATGCCATGGCAGGGATTAAGAAGTTATTGCAGAACATAATGAAATTTTAATTTTAAAAAAAGAAGATACTCTAGGTGTGCTTTTTGCAGTTTCCAGTTAGCTGTAAATATTAAGTGTTATATTTATTATAAATTAGGAGTTTTCAGACACTTAAGCTGATGTCTTAGGTGATTCTGTGTGAAGGACAAAAATGAGTTGCAGTATAAATTTAAAATCTGTCAATATAACTCTTTGAATACTAATAAATGTACTGTAAATCTAATATAATCTTAAAATCTACAAATATTTACATAAAAACATTTAAAAATGCAAAAACTATTGGACTACTATAATACAAATACCCTTAGTGAAATAATAAGCCCAGCAATTAACAACTCCTCCAATATTACAAATATCTCATGTTTAATTATAGGATTTAATTATAGGATTATAGCATAATAGACATACAGTACAATGACATGTAATCTCTTGAGTTTGATAACTCCTTTAAATTTGATTATGAGATACAATATAATATAACAGTAAACATCTAGACCAGAAGCTGCAGTTAAAATGTGACTTTATTCTCTAAATGAAAAACCAGGATATGAATCTTCACCTCAGGCCTCCACTTATCTGGAAAATTAAGCTCCAGCTTTTGTGTTTCTCTGTCAAGATAAGTCATGGAGTGAGAGAGATCTAGTATCTGGAAATACTTTGATTCCTAATTACTTTTACCTCTGGCCATATTTATCTTGAGATATCTTGTTTTCTTCAGTTTATTCTGATGGAGACATTAGTATGAAAGTCTACATGCTACTCATCCTTTTTGGTTCCTCCAATGACACCAGGCATGACTGCTGCTTTGTAAAAAAAAAAAAAAAAAAAAATAGGCCATCACAATTTATTATGAGCATTTTTTTTCCAAGGCTGCACAATGATTAATTATTGAATTTATGTCAGGATGCATAACTATAGACGGTGTCTAAATTATTTTGGTTGTCATCTCGCAGGCAGTAACATGTACATATCCAAAACCTAGATCAAACGACCCATGACATTCATCCTGTAACAGTTTATTTTTCTGCAGACAGAAAATAGGTTCCTACATCAGCAACTTAATAATTTGAAATCTGAGTTCATACCTGAAATTCCCAATTAATTTATTTATTCCTATTAAAATAATTTACATAAAGTATTTTCAAGAAAAAATATAAAACCTCTTTTCACAATGTACTGCTTGAATACCAAAGAGTTCAAATGATGATGAGTGGTTTAATGCACTGATCATCTGTACTTAAAGTTGTTTTCCTAGAGTTTAAAGTTCCTGCATTAGTGTGAATTTACATATGGCATTCTTCTTATTAAAAAAAAAAAAAAAAAAAAAACAAGTACTTGTGCACCATCCTTTGAACAAATCTTTCATTCACAAATATCAGCCTGCTTCCCAATTCAGCTTCCCACTGAATTGGGAAGCAGGTTGATATTTGTTTGTGTGTGTGTGTCACTTGTACACTGTTTCTTTTTTTTTTTTCTTTTTCTTCAGGGTGCTGATGGTCAGCCTGGAACCAAGGGAGAGCAGGGAGAATCTGGACAGAAGGGTGATGCTGGTGCACCTGGACCCCAAGGACCATCTGGTGCCCCTGGACCTTCTGTGGGTGTCATTCAAGTATTTTTTTGGTTCATTTGCAAATGCTTCTTTTTTGATTGCCAAAGACATTGCCCAATAGTGAGACAGAGACAACTGTTAAAATGATTCAAAGTCTTTTTGGGAGACAAAAAGGTATTAATGTGAACAAGAAAATCATTTAAAAAAATACTTCCTCTCTGTACTCTTGAACTTTAATTGCATGAGTAAAACTTGACCGCATTTACGGAAGCTGTGCTTTGCTAAAGTCAGAGTAAAAATCATTTTGTCCTTGTCACTCATTGTGTGACAGAAAATAGAATAAAAAGTGGTTGAAGCCGGTGAATACCCCCACTCAACCAAGTGGATTCCAACATTATTTCAAAGCAACTGAAAGCATTTTAGGAAGCATATATTTTCATTAATTAAATCACAAATATCAGACTAAGGAATCTTTTCTTTTCCAGGGCCCTACAGGTGTTTCTGGACCTAAAGGTGCTCGTGGTGCTCAGGGACCTCCTGTAAGTGATCTTTTGAATATATCATTTTTAGGAATGAGAATCTCTCAATCCATTTAAAATATTATGTAATTTAGTTTTTATTTTCTACAGCTGTAGAAACCACATTTTCATCTGCTTTTGTATTAGGGTGCCACTGGTTTTCCCGGAGCTGCTGGCAGAGTTGGACCTCCTGGTCCCAATGTAAGTTGAGTCAAATTTTGAAATTTCAGGTTAGGATTGTGTGAGAAAATTGGGGGAAATTGGGAGAAAAGCCTAATACCTAAGCTCAATTTACATATCACATGTTTTTAAAGTGATTTTATTAATAGATAGACTCATTGATGTCATCCTCCTTACATGTCCCAGGGTAATCCTGGACCTGCTGGTCCTGCCGGTCCTTCTGGTAAAGATGGACCCAAGGGTGTGAGGGGAGATGGTGGACCACCAGGCAGACAAGGTGATGCTGGACTCCGTGGTCCTGCTGGTGCTTCAGGAGAAAAGGGAGATGCTGGAGAGGATGGTCCCCCTGTGAGTTTATTATGCTTTTGTCATGTTCTTTAGACACTGCTGGGTAGAGGGTTACAACTAATAATTATTTGAATTACTTGTGGCTTATGCAGTGGTGAATTTTTGCGTAATCAATAGTGTAAATCAATAGTGTTAAAAAAAATAGTCCCTAGAGCCCAAGGTGATGTCTTCAAAACTGCTTATTGAGTTTGAACAGTCCACTAATCTAAATATCTTCAATTTACAATGATATAGAGCAGAGAAAAGCAGCAATAAATTAATAAATGATTGAAGCCCATCGCATTTCTGCCTTAGAATAAGTACATCCATGATTGTGTGACTCTCAAACACCACAGCAATCTCTCCACCATCCTCACACACATACAGTAGATTCAGCCATGCTCTTCTACACCACACACGTCTCCTTGAGCACCATGAGCATGAACTCATGTGTCCATTATATAGAGAAAAAAATAGTTTTCTCTTTTGCTGTCAAGTTTCATGTAGTTCTGTCACCTCAAAGGGCCAATTTCACTGGTAATAACTTGTGTCCTTTGGCTGTTTTACTGGTCCTATTGTAATGAATTCACAGAGATGTCAGTGTCCATCACTGACTGTAATAGCAGAGAGGACATATGTATCAGAGCACAGGGCAGCTGAAAGCCAGTGACAGGCTAATAACATGAGCCCAGGCTTTCACATTTCAGCCCTCATGCTACATGCATACCTGTCATAAACACATAACAAGCCCTGACAAGCCCTGTCAACATAATAGCATATCACAGATGGCTTTATGCTCAAACGTAAAGAAAGCAGATATCTCAAGACACTAAAACATGCAGATTACATATACCGTATTACACGGTTCACGTATAAGTGAACCATATAATCAGCACATCATCATTCAGGCATCATCAGGCATTCATTATCAGTACGGGTTAATGGAATGTTCAATATTGGACAGCAGGACAGAGGTCACGTGTATGATTGGATATCGAAGTTGGATATATTTGTCGTATCAACCAGAATGAGACAATACTGCTGTGTATTTTTTTAAAAAGCAGTGTCATCTGACAGCGAGCTTTGAAACCCAGTTAGTTAAGTAAACCAGAGTAATTTTTTAAAAGATAAGATTTTTATAAACCAGCAAATCCCTCAAGACTTTCTACAATGAAATAAGTAAGATACTAAAAAAAAATCATATTGTTAAGAAACCTGTGCTGAAGTCAAATTAATGGTATTGATACCATTATCGAAAATGTTTGAGTGACACCTAGCAGGAGTCATGTGGCACAAGTTGACCAGAGAAACACTGATATGATATTCAAATTCTTAGCTATTGCTACATTAACTATACAATAATGTTATTTCTACCTCTGATTCTTCCACTTTAATCTTTCAGGGTCCTCCAGGTCCCTCAGGTCCTCAGGGTCTGGCTGGCCAGCGTGGTATTGTTGGTCTACCTGGACAACGTGGAGAGAGAGGTTTCCCTGGTCTCCCTGGACCATCTGTAAGTATCTCAATATTTGCCAAATCAAATTATTCAATGTACAAATGCTCAAAAAATAAGTTCTCTATCTTTAATAAAACAAACTGCAAATGACATAATTATTAACAAATCTGCCTTACAAGCACATTGGTTAATGTTTTGTTATTTGATACAAGAGATAAATAACCCACTGAGAGTTTTTGGACTGTCACACTCTCAATGTTTCCTCACTGGAGCAAAGTAAGGATCCAAATCTCACCTGAAGCCTGAATTTTTCCCCTGGTGAACTGATTCTGTATATGACATGAGATAAGAAGGCTCCTCTACGTACAACATCTCACACAGTGTGATAAGAGACATCAGCCATATCGCCTACTTTCATCATCTCAGGAGTTCTTACTGTTAATTATTCATCTATGTGCATGAAAGAGATGCAAAAAAAAAAAAAAAAAAANAAAAAAAAAAAAAAAAAAAGGCAGAAGTGACATAAAAGTCACGCTGGAATTTTTCCAGCAGAAAATATGCTATTCATGATGTCTACAGATGAACTGAATGAAAATTTGCGGTTGACTTGTAAAAAGTGTCACCACATTTTGATTTATATTACAATCTGCTTTCACTCGTATTACATATAAGAAGGAAATGCAGAACTATTGGTAATGGAGTTTAGCTTCAAAACATTAAATAAGGTAATAAAACCTTTCAAATTCTTTCTTTCTTTCTTTCTTTCTTTCTTTCTTTCTTTCTTTCTTCAGCTCCATTTACAGTAAAAGTGTATTTTTGCTGAATGACATTTTAACTTCTGTCTCCGGTTAATCTATGATGTCTTGGGATATATTACATTAAACTGAAGTGAGTCTTTCTTCTCTCTCTCTCTCCTCAGGGTGAGCCTGGTAAGCAGGGAGCTCCTGGTGGTGCCGGAGATCGTGGACCCCCTGGACCTGTTGGACCACCTGGACTTACTGGACCTGCTGGAGAGCCTGGCAGAGAGGTCAGGGAATGACAAACATACATCATATTGTTTGAATACACATCAGTTACCTTGTATCTAGTCTAGTGGCTCCAAAATGTTCATATCCAAAGATTAAAATGTCATAATTTTAATCTGGAGGCCACGTTGATTAAAATTCAGTGCTATTTTTATCAGGTGTACATTTGCATTATATCTAGACCTTATTATACACTTGTTTGTTCTAAATTGGACTCAGGTTCATTATGCAGCAGATCAGTATTCAAAAGGACATCTGTTTGGAGGAAGTGGAAGCTATTAACATGTAAATTATTCTGCATCTGACAGGGTAACCCTGGATCTGATGGACCCCCTGGAAGAGATGGTGCTCTTGGAATCAAGGTGAGAACAATGCCTCATGTTTCATTAGTTTATATCTAAAAGAGATACAGCATCATGCTAATGCTGATGTGACAGTTTCTATGATCCTTTCATCCTTAAAAACAATCATGAAAACATTCATAATACCTTGTTTATTTTATATATACAGTATATCAGCATTCATAGATGTATATAGAGAGAAAATATTGGCATCTTTTAATATGCAACATTTTGTCTTATCATAGTATTTCAAAGTACAATGCGACATGAAAGCAGATAAGAGTTGTTATGGTAATTTCCCTGATGTGACTGACTCTTCCATTGTTGTGCTTTCTGTGATGCAGGGTGACCGTGGCAACACAGGTCCTGTTGGTGCTGCTGGTGCTCCTGGCGCTCCAGGTGCTCCTGGTCCTGTTGGTCCCACTGGCAAACAGGGAGACAGAGGAGAGTCTGTGAGTATTAACTTTGCTGAAAGTTTTTTTTTTCCCCTTAAAAGCTATGATGTCAATTTAACACAAAAGTACTCTTGATGACTCATGATTACTGAGGCCATAATGGTTGCACCATGGTAAGGATGAAATAAATAAACCCTTATTAGAATTTACAGGGCATTTTATTCAATACATTTCACTCAAGCTTAGTGAAATTACTCCATTTTATGTAAAAGGTATGTCTATTCTTAAGCTACAGTAGCACTACTTAAAGAAAATAACCTGTTTGAAAAAGAAAAAACACCAATGGATGATGATAGCAACAAATGTACACCTAAATATCATAACTAAAGTGTATTTTAAAGGCATATCTATCAGAACAAACCAGTTCAACAGAACAAGCGCTATATTTCTACTGCATCACCACAGCCTTGTTTCGCTTTTCATTCTTAGGGTCCACAAGGGCCTGCTGGATCTCCAGGACCTGCCGGAGCGAGAGGAATGCCAGTATGTATCTATACACACAGATGTGAATTCCTTATAGCCATAGGACAGAAAACATATTGTGTAAATGTTATTGTTTAGTTTACATCCATTATTTTGTTATCCAAAATAACAAAATAACCACACTCACCATTCAAGTAATGTTAAAATTTGTCTTTTTCTTGTATGACTAACTAAAACTGAATTCAGTACAATAGGACCAGTAAAATAAGCAAAGGACACAACTCAGTGAGATTATGTTTTTCTGATTCGGATGTTGTCCTGTTTTCTTTTCAGGGGCCCCAAGGACCCCGTGGTGACAAGGGTGAGGCTGGAGAGTCCGGTGAGAGAGGACAGAAAGGACACAGAGGCTTCACTGGTCTACAGGGGCTCCCCGGACCTCCAGTAAGTGTTTAGATTAAATGTAAACCTGAATCCTGACTTTGGTTCCAAGGGAGTGCAGATAATTGAATTTATCTTTGGTTTTGTCTTGTCATCATCCCTCTGATACTCACTTCTTCATTGCTAGTTAATTTAGTTCAAAAGTCTTACAAACAACATAAACATAATCTTCTCTAGGGTCAAGCTGGAGACCAGGGTGCTACTGGACCTGCTGGACCTGCTGGACAAAGAGTGAGTTCAAAAATTATATTATAAATATTTACTATATTATTAATAATTTATTATTAATATTTATAAATATTTATTATATTATAAATATTTACAAAAATAATGCAAATTCCATTGAAGTGATTAAAATGTCTTCAGATCTTAAGATGAAGAACCTCCCTCCATCTGTGCATATATTGTATATAGGGACCACCTGGACCTGTTGGCCCTGCTGGAAAGGATGGTTCCAATGGGTTGCCAGGACCAATTGGACCCCCTGGACCTCGTGGTCGCACTGGAGAGAATGGTCCCTCTGTGAGTACTCCTGCTGTCACATTTATCTTCTAAAACAGAAATGATGCCAAAAAAAAAACAAAAACAACTTTAATTAGATCCATTTTGTGTCTTTTACAATTAATTGCAACTCTGAGTGAAGTGAAACACTTTTGTTACACACACACTGACAGTTATGTATTCAGAAAATCCATACAACTTCTGAATAAGAAATGATTCATATTGGGAATCAGGATTCAAATAGCAATGCCAAAAATGACACTTCTGTCTTTCTCTCTCTTCTTCTTTTCCTCTCAGGGTCCTCCTGGAAACCCTGGACCCCCTGGTCCTCCTGGCCCCCCTGGCCCTGGCATTGACATGTCAGCCTTCGCTGGCCTGTCACAGACTGAGAAGTCTCCTGATCCTCTGAGGTACATGAGGGCTGACCAGGCTTCCGGAAACCTCCGTCAGCACGATGCTGAGGTCGACGCCACACTCAAATCCCTTAACAACCAGATTGAGAACATCCGCAGCCCCGAGGGATCCAAGAAGAACCCAGCTCGCACCTGCAGAGACCTGAAGCTCTGCCATCCTGACTGGAAGAGTGGTGAGTGACACAGAGAGGAATTGGTCAAATGGGTTGGGAGAATGAAGGATATATTTAGTCAATGGATGTAAAACTCTATGTTAGCTGTCCATGTTTGGCAAAGACAGGTTTCAGGGTTAAATATAGTTTGTGTAGCATGGGAGTTTTAGGATATTATTACACATTATGGTGTAGAATTTTCAAAAAAAAAATTCAGCTTTTCATACTGTTTGATAAGAGGTAATATAATGTGAGATTCTTTGGAAATATTTAAAATAAGTTAGTGTAGAGAGGGAAACATGTAATCCACTCCCTTTCTCTCTCCCTGCAGGAGAGTACTGGATTGATCCCAACCAGGGCTGCACTGTTGATGCAATCAAGGTCTTCTGCAACATGGAGACAGGAGAGTCCTGCGTCTACTCTAAACCTTCTACCATTCCTCGCAAGAACTGGTGGTCCAGCAAGAGCAAGGACCGCAAACATGTCTGGTTCGGAGAGACCATGAATGGGGGATTCCATGTAAGTTATTTCATGATTTTTCTGCTTCTATATAATCAAAAATGAAATAATCTTTCTTGGGTTATACGAGTGTAAGCATGGGCTGAGCCTTAACATGAGAATTTTTGTGTTAATATGACCAACCCGCCCACCACCTCTGCTGTTTCTTTAATCACAAAGCATCTATAAAAACATAATGATGAACATAATAAACATAATGATGAATAATGATGAAAAACATAAAAACATATCTTCCCACTTTCCTCTCTCGCTGATGGCCTCATGCAGTTCAGCTATGGGGATGACAGCCTGGCACCCAATACCGCTGCCATTCAGATGACCTTCCTGAGACTGCTGTCTACAGAGTCCTCTCAGAACCTCACCTACCACTGTAAGAACAGCGTGGCCTACATGGACGCCTCAATGGGCAACCTGAAGAAGGCTGTGCTGCTGCAGGGCTCCAATGACGTGGAGATCAGAGCTGAGGGCAACAGCCGCTTCACTTACAGCGTGATGGAGGATGGCTGCACGGTGAGACACTCCAGACTCAACACACACATATTAGCACACAAACACTAAAACATGTTCTTGTACTGTGTATATGGAAACATCTCATAGGATAGCAGAAGCAGTAACTTCCCATAATTAACTGCAGTTTATTTGCAAAAGTACTCTTTTTTTGGAAAAAAAAATTATGTCTTAGGGAAATATAAAAGACAACTTGGGTGCTTTAATCGTGCAATCAGGTCTGCAAAGTTATAGATTAGGTGTCTGACATGAGGGGGCTCTTTATGACTGTATGCATATTACAAAAAGGAATATTTGTTTCAAAAATATTTAGACAAACATATTTTTAATCTGCAGGTGTCTATAAAAAAGCAAGAGGAGGGAAGATGATATTTAAGTTTGGTTTTTAATAAAAGTATGCTGCAGTTGATTCCAGGGAATTGCTGCTGTTTTTTTTTTTTTNTTTTTTTTTTTTTCTATGGGATTTCTCTGTATTCATGAGTTTTTATGTGCAAAGTACCAACATCCTGGAAAAAAGCAATCACTGCATAAAGTTTATGTAAATACTCAAACATGTGTACCTTGGTATAAAATACAATGAAACACACAATAGAATGATTCTCACATTACTACACAAACTATTAAATCACACAACTTCATCCAGTTTTACTTTTCCAAGTTCTTGACACACAAGCACTATCTCTCTTGTTCTTGAGTGGTCATTCACATTCATCAAACCATTCTGTCTCTCAGTCTAAATATATAGATAGATAGATAGATAGATAGATAGATAGATAGATAGATAAATAGATAGATAGATAGATAGATAGATAGATAGATAGATAGATAGATAGATATATGTGTGTGTCTCGAGATGTCACAGGTCATTTAACAATGGTTGTATTTATTGATCCATCTCCACAGAAACACACGGGACAGTGGGGCAAGACAGTGATTGAATACAGATCGCAGAAGACCTCTCGTCTGCCAATTGTGGACATTGCCCCCATGGATATCGGTGGAGCAGACCAGGAGTTTGGAGTGGATATAGGCCCAGTCTGCTTCTTGTAAAGAACGAGGGATCGAAAGAGAAAGAAGTGGAAAAAAGATGATAGAGGAGCACATCTCAAACAAAGGAGGAGAGAAAGAAAGAGAAAGATTGAGACACTTTTTTTAAATGGGACTTTTTTCTAAGTAAAAAGTGCTTTTCCAAGTTGAACTCCGTAGGATATCTGCACTGAATGGCACCAGCAACTGTCATCTGTGATTCATCCAGCTTTGCCTCCAGTCATCCCCCCCCCCCCCCCNCCCCCATGGATACCCAAGGTCCCCCAAAACCCCATCTTCACTCTGAGTGAACAGCAAACCCTCAATGAACAAGAAGGAGGAAGTATGAGGAGAGCGCGGGAACATACCAGGGAACTAGAGAGAAAAAAATGTGTTGGTGTTATTTATTTATTGTTCAGGTTTGGGTCCCAGATGTGGTAGGATTGAGTTTGTTGTTAAAGAAACGGCCACTTCAAACATATTAAAAAAAAACTTATCCACCAACTTCCTCTCTTACGTCCTCCTCTTTTCTACCCTACCCCTCTTTGCTCCTTTACCATATCCATTGAAGCATACATATCATTCATATCTTTGGAACCAAAAATCTAGCTAAACAGAAAGTGCAGGTCTTCCTATTTCTACCACCACAGTGTGTATCAAAAAGTTACTGTGTATTATAATAAAGTCAATGGTGCTATTGTTGTAAAACAGTGTATTTTTTAAACAACCAGATACTCATGTGGTGCCTTGTATATTTGTATATATATGTATATGTGTGTGTATACATATATATACAGTTTCTCGAAGAGTACATTTCAACCTGGGATTTTGTATTTCAGTGTGATAAACGTCTAGCGATCCCTGCCTCACCCTGCCCACCTGCTTCAACCACCATTCACAAAAAACATATCCATGATGACTTTTGAAGCTCAAGGCATGTCCAATTTGGAAAAAAAATATTGAGTTAGTTTTCTTTTAAGTTTTCCTTAATATTTGTTTTGATATTTTAAAGCTACCTCACACACACCAAAAACAACTTCACAAATCAAAATGAGGCCTTTGACTCAAGCTCCTTTGTTTACATAATCCGTATATCAGGCAAATATCAATGTGACACATTCGGTGAGAAGCCTGGTCTTGAACACTCAGACTCTGTGACCTTTGACCTCACCCCTCTCTACTTCCTCCCATCAGTCCCTAGAAATCACCTCACACAGGACGTGCCCTCTGCCTTGGCGCACACATGCAGTTGAAGAGATTTGGGGTGCGTCTGAATTGATTTTTCCAGTTCTACACTACTCAGTGTGTAGTCACCGTCAGCCAGTGCAGAGGGTTTGTGTGTGTGAGGTTGTGTATATTTTTTATTATTAATAATAGTATTATTATTAATAATATTATTTTTTTTATTATTATTATGATCATGACTTGTTTTTGTTACGGTTTAATTAATGTAAATTGGAAATAAAAGACAAAACCAAGTAACAGACTGAAGTCGCTTTTTATTTACAGATATTTTTTGTTTACCCTGAGTTATTTCTCCCACATAGTAAGAAATACTTGGGGCAATGGTTTTAATTCTTCCCAAATGATTTCCTTTTTCTGCCCTCTCCCCTTCCCCCCCCAAAAAATAAACAAATCGCATGTTTGATGGTGAAAGAAAAAATACCTGAAGAAGTAAAGAATGAGGTGGTGAAAGTTCATATCGTGTACTTTTTATATTTATAAAATATTTTTTCAGTCCTTTGTAAATTCGTTTTTTGTTTAACTTTTCCTTTTAACGCATGGCAGAATAGAAATGGGAAACACTGACAGTCATTGCTGAGCTCATTCTGTGAACTGATAATGTCATCCTGTTTTTGCTGCTTTTCTCCTTTTTACTCTCATTTTCTTGCCTGACTTTACAACTTAGCAATAAAAGGTAGAAGCATTTTTATGAACAAAATAGATCAATGTTTCTTTTATCTTTTTTAAATATGGTATTGGTTTTTCCTGAAAACACTTTTTTTGACAGTTCACTTATTATTTAATGTAATTGTTTCCATAATATTTTTATGAATAAGAATTGGCATACAAACAGGATAAAAAACAAAAATACTGCAACAGAAATACGTCAGCAATGAAAATACATACGGAAAAAACTACACAAGACATGCTTGATTCTTTTGTTTTAGGTTTGTGACATTCATGAACTTTAATGGGCCAGGATGCCAGAGATAATACAAATGACAGAGATCTGTTATCTGTTTGGAAAACTGAACTCTGGCACATCAACATTAGATGTATGATCTGTGACAAACAGCTAACATTTAACAAATATTCCTACTATGTAAAGTTACACCAACAGTTTATCCACAGAAACATCTGAAAGTCACAAGACAATATCCATCTTTTATTGTCCTCTCAGCCACAGCCTATAGCATGGTTGGGCAACAGCAACATGATGATAAATACGTGAGATGGTTAATAAAAAAAAAAAAAAAAAAAAAATTCAACAAGTAGCAATTTTGTGGTATTACTCCTTCGAGAGATATTACCACTATCATGTTAAGATCTCTGCTTGTATTTGGTTCTCAACAATTTGAACCAAGTACCATCTCTAAACAAAACATTAAGCCCCCAACTCAAAGAAATATCACAGAAAAGCATCATTTGTGTACTCATGCTGTACACAAATGCTCAAGGCAAGTTGAGCTATTTTCAACAACAAAAAATGTAATTGCTAACAAAAAAACAAAGAATAATTAAACTTGAATGAACATGAAACAATTTTATTTGTGAATAAATTGCCACAATAAAATGTCCATAGACATTTTTAGTATGTTTTCAAATTCCCAGTGTCAGCTGTTGTACCACTAGGGGGCACTTCAAGTACCACCAGTGGTACACATATCACAGTTTGAGAACCACTGTATCAGACCATTGCAAGCAGTGTTTCCTGTCACAGATTTAATTCACCTTGATTGGCCAAAACAAGCACCCCTGACAACTTATTCTCTATTGAATTTCTAGAAAATATACTATATCACAATTTATATATTGTGATATATACATAATAAAAGATTAGACTATATCTTTCCACCCCAGCTTATACAGGTTTTACATGGACTAGTTTTTCTTAATTCACATTTGTGACTGAGTAAAACAGCCCTTCAGCCTTCAGTTTTTCTCTGTATACCATTACAAATGTAAACACATCACTTATAACACATTACAATACACTAAAAGCCAACCAGACTAAAGTTTGTCTCAGTTCTTACTGCTTTACTAAGCCAATACTCAGATGAGGGAAATGACATAATGTTTAATTATATTCATGAACATTTAGAAGGCTGTAACTGTACAATAACCCATCGACCCATAACCCATAGAAAACATTACAAAGAAAAACATCTAGACCTCACAAATGTTGAAATTACACACCTACAACAATACCTCAGTAACAGTCCCTCCCTTCACAGAATAAGGTTTTTCCACAGTAAATGGTTGCATTGAATGAAAGTGGTGGCTGGTAATCCAATCCTTTTGTTCCCATTTACTGTATGTAGGACACTGAGCTGGATATTTGGTGCACCTACAGCACACACGTGCAGGTTTAGAGTCTTAAAATTACAAGCATTAAATCTAACTAACTGCAAAAATTATTCCATTTTATTGTTAAAGTGATCTACTTATTTCCACAGTGGTTTGAAGAAAATCAATTGTCATACAGTCGTGGAAAATGAAAAACGAAACAGTTTGTGCACGGCAATCAGTAGGTCTGAAAAAGCAGCACTCAAGGGATTAATTAAAATCTAAACTAGTAGAGCCTCTCTCAGGAAAGGACTATATTAGGCTAATTTCTCGCATCGTCATAATTGAATAATTTCTAAATGTGGCTGAAATTTCTCTATATCAGTGACAGGTGCACATACACTAAAGCTGTCCAGACATTCTAGAGACGATTGCTGCAGCTTGGAGACAAAATTCACCTCCAGCTCTCAGGATTTCCTGAGAGTCAGTTTAGATCAGAAGTTCTGTTCTGTCACAGAGACAACTGGCTTATTGACCTCATAATGGGAAATGTTTAAATAGCATCCATGCAAAATCACATCAAAATTAAAAAAAAAAAAAAAAAAANAAAAAAAAAAAAAAAAAATGCACTAAACTGCCACATGTTCCTTCCATATGCATAAACAGTCACAAACGCACACTTGCACACACAAACTTTGGAGAATGTTGAATTGATTTACATTCAGTCCCTGGAGCATTAGCCTAACCTTAACCACAACCACAACATGCCTAAAACTAACCTTAACCTAATATTTCATCTAATTCTAAAGCCTAAAACCAAGTCTTAACCTTAAAATAAATGATTAACCACTGGGTCTTCAAATGGGAGTTGCGTTCCCATATGTGTCAATGTGAACAGATTTTTGTCACACAACAACACAAAACACACACATCTGAATTCACACACTCATCCTTTTTACCTGTTAAACACATTCAACTTGATTAGAGCCTTTCAAGTGTTCATTAAGGCTCAGTTTTTCAGACTCCTAATTAGCATTTAATAAAAGATAAAAAAAAAAAATAAAAAAAAACNAAAAAAAAAAAAAAAAAAAAAACACAGCACAGACCATAGCCATAGCTGAGAAAAAGACGGAGGACCAGCAAGACAGAAATTAATGAGGTTTTTTCTTTCTCTCTTTTCCGATATTATTATTTCATATTTTCTTCTGAAGCACTTTTTGGTTTTTCAGTAACTCACTTTCTTCACACTAGACCTGGTGGATGGTTAAAAAAATATTAACTTCTTGCTTCTCACTCGATTGAGCAAAAGTATGAGGAAATGGGAAGATGTTAAAAATAAAAACTGGTTGACACAGTAGGGGACAAATTTGCAAAAAGTATTACAATCACAAAAAAAAAAAGCAGTCATCTTATAGACAGTAACTCCACTTTTGAAGTTTATGAATCATTTGTTCAGACAAGGGAGAGTTCAGAAACCAGTGCTTAGTGTATCTGTTTCTGTGGGGGTTTTCCGTGGACTGGGCAAACTCTTCAGGTACTCCAAATGTCTGCGGGCCTCAGCTTGGTTCTGTCTCACATAGTACACGACATACACGATCACCATAAAGAACCACACAAACATTGTCACCAGCATGGCCACATCTGTAGTTTTCCTCTGCAGGCTACAGAAATTCACCCCAGAATCTAACAGCTTGACCATTGACTGACCAGCGTGTTCGCCATGTGACCCCGGGTCCTCCCACCTGGTCCCTTCACCCACACCACGGACAGAGCTCTCACAAATGATCCCGTTTACTGTCTCAGGCTCCAGGTTCAGAGTCTCCATCAGCTCCTGAAGGGAGCAGTTGCAGTGCCAGGGGTTGTGGTAGAGCCGTGTCTTTGCACGTGTGGAGCCAAACTCCTCCCTGTTGGCTTGTCGCAGCTGGTTATGTGAGAGGTCTAGCAGGCGCAGCTCAGGGCTCAGATTCCGCAGGGCCCCTGAGGAGAGTGAGTCAATGCGGTTGTGGGACAAATACAGATCTCGCAGGTGGACCAAGTCACTGAAGGCACTCTCAGGGATGCTGCGAATGTAGTTGTGTTCCAGGTGGAGGGAGACAGTTTCCAGTGGGATCCCTTCTGGGATCTCTCGCAGCCCGGCATCTGAGCACAGTACGGTGGCCGTGTCCCAGGCACACTGGCAGCTGTTTGGGCACTGGGGGGATGCCTGCCCCCACACGGAAGAGAACAAGAGCATGACCCACAGCCATGCATAAAGATCCACTCCTTTACCTCTTCTTCTTCCTCCACAGATGCTGGTACATCTCTCCTCACACCAGCCAGTGCACATCGCCTCACCACACCATAGCCCCCGTTACACACCAGTTCCCAATCAGACACACACAGTTGTGCCAGCAGAATCTGTCAGATTGAGACAACAGGGTCAGTCTGGAACAGCTGATACACACACACTCTCTCTCTCTCTCTCTCTCTCTCTCTCTCTACACACCAATCACAGTCAAACAGTCAAAATGAAGGCTGACAGAGGAGATTATGGTTTTCAGTACGAGGAGGAGGAAAAAATGTCAGGGGTGGAGAAAGAATTGACAAAAGGCTGCTTTATAAGCTTTTATACTGAGAGACACTAATACAAACATGTCAAAATATGTATAAAGACAACAGTTATTCTACACTAACTCCTTAGATTCATCAGTGGTGGCAATTGTTAATTCTTCTGAAATGAAAATGGTCTCCTAGGACAATATGAACATAATACTGTACATTACAATAACTGGACATGGCTTCTAAACTTTTATTTTGCATAAACAGTAATGTGTTTGAGGATGGAAGTAACACATTTTTGAAACCTCATCATCGTAGTCTAAGCAGACAGCAGTAATGAAGTTTCAGTAAAATGACTGAAAACCTTTATTGCATAAAAATGGATAAAACCATTGGTGTGATTATTAGAACCCACCCACACCTTTCACTACATTTCAAATTCAAGACCAGCACAACATCACATTTCAGTCAATACATTTAATTTCATTTACCCCTCTATTTATTTTCCCATGATGCAATAGGCCTCAATCATCTTCCAAGGGTGGAGAGGAGTGTGTCATATTGTTGGGATGGCGGTTAGGAAGGCTGGGATCGATAGCCCAAGTAGTGCCTGCTACACTATTACAGGCAGTAACATCAATCGTACCTGTGTCCCACAGTGTCAATAAGTGACTGAGCTGGAGAGAAAAAAAAAAAAAAAGNAAAAAAAAAAAAAAAAGCCCAAACGCAGACTGGATGTTTGCATCTGCTCACTATTCCAGCAGTTAGGAGGAAAAAGTGAAGAAGCGATCTGGCCAGACTCATCACATGGGCAAAGACATGCACATGGAGAACATATCACTTTGTTTTTGTGTGTTTTTTTTGCAGCTGTTACATGTGAATCCTCAGTTTGATCTGTCTGCCCACCTGACTTTCTGTGTGGGTCTACAATTGAGGCTTTTTTTTTTTTTTTTTTTNTTTTTTTTTTTTTTTTTAGTTCAGACAACCTGATCAGTAGATTCCAGAACATTTTACTTTTCTGAGACAAATAGAATGTTCTTGGAAATTGTGATGAATTACTTCAATACAATTGATAATCCTCCAGAGACTGGAGTAATTTTTGTAATTTTCCTTTTTATCGAGTCTGGTTTTCATTTGCCACCTAAAAAGCTGCACAGCAAAAATCCTTTACCAGACAGGAATATTTTTTCCAAACCTGCATCAAAATATTGTTTTCAGAGCCAATGAATGTCAATGTGAAGAATTCAATCAAAAATTGATCACATGACAATCCGGTGTATAAGAATCAAGGGTCATTTTCTTTATTGTAGGGCAGGAATCTGCATTATTCTATATAGGTCAGTTTTACAAAATATAAAATTCCTGGGGGAAAACAGCAGGTTGTTAATGGAAACAGGGGCTGAAATAATTTCACTGCACTAGCAGACTGTTTTTTTATTTGTATTTTTTTTTTTTTTTTTTTTTTACTTGTTTGGATAAAGGCTTTCAGGACTCAGTAACACATAAAACTGACTTTATTAAACAGAGATTTTTGCAGTGTGTTCCAAATATTAAATTTGCATGTGAAAATTTCAAATTCTGGAGTGCAATGCACTTTACAGCCTTTGGCTTTTTTTTTTTTTTTTNCTTTTTTTTTTTTTTTTAATAAAACAACAATATACATGTTAAAAAAAATTAAGCATTTTCTGTGAGATACAAAATTTTATGCAGAGAGCAGATTTATTTATTTATTTATTTGCAAAACCTCCAGCGATAATGAGCCTGGTTGTATGTAATTTTTATACTTAATTAAAAGTCAGAATCTGCACTGTGGCAGGTTTTGTGCACATATTTTAAATGAGAGATGATTGATGCTTTCTCCCCGTCTTTATGACATTATAATAGAAAACTGTCTCTCCATTTTCTGGAGAGCATTAGGCTGGACTTCAACCACAGACCTCAGTGGCTTGCATATAGTCTGTAGATGAGTGGCAGCCATGCTCTCATGTCTGTTCTCCCCTCAGACAGCGTCACGTCTATCAGCTGGCTCACAGTCTGTATGAGCAGAGCTGAGGGCCTTCTTGCTCATTCATTAGCCAGCCATTAATAACATTTTGAATGGAGTGCATGCAAATCAATTAACACTTGCAAAACCTAATCATGCAGAGAGACTCCCAAGGCAAAGACAGTTAGGCACATTTATCATTCGCGCACGTTTCTCAATGAAAAACACAAAAACTTAAATAAAAATAAATATAATAATGTGATATTCTGCTTCTGACCACACCATAACCTACTTTTACCCTTTCATTTAGGTACAAATTAAAGCACTCACCGTGAAGTAGGTCAACCGGATACTGCAAATGTAAATATCCACAAATCCTATTACAGTCACTCATTATTAAATACCGCTACAATTAGATTAGAGTGTACACGAGTTTTGTACAGATATTAATAGATAAGAAGAAAAAGAGTACTCGTTAAAATAAGTTACCTGTAAAATGAACGTGGGTTCCGAAGTTTAGGATCCAGAAGGCGCACAACGATGTTAATTAGACTCCGCTTTTAGTTTTCTGGACATCATCTTCTATGTGAAAAGAGAAAAACATGTCAGTTGGATCAGTTTGGATCTGCGGCTTCATGAACGCTGTTGTACCCGAGGATGATAAAGATGTGGGGCAAACTCTCTCTCTCTCTCTCTCTCTCTCTCTGAGACCAAACAGGAGGTGTGTCATATCTCTCTTGTGGCACTGTTGGATTTCTGAATAGACATTATCTCCGAACAACATATTAATAAAATCAACAGCAGGTAATCGCATTAATTCTGACCTATAGGCAGTTAACTAAATAAAATTAGAAAGTGTAATTAAATCGCAAACAGGTACACAGGTGTACAAAAGACATGTTTAAAAGAAAGAAAAATACAACCACAGCTTTCTATCTGTTTCCAGCAGTAATAGATCACTCATTCAGTGCAATAGCTGACAGACTGTTAAAATAAATGTTATTTTTCATTTGCAGTTGTCACAGTGAGACAAACAGGAGTGTTGAGTGGGAATGACAAAGCTGTGACAAAAACAACATCAAAGGTGTCACCTCCTCTTACTCATTTCTCTTTATTATTGCCTGAAAACTATCAAGACTACGTCTATTCTGAAAAAAAAAAAGCTCTATATAACTATTGAAAATGAAAGTTGACTAAAGTGAGCATCTGCTTGCTGCACCTATAGATGGAAATTTTGCTGCTTCATGCATACAAATAAGTGCATGATATACAGGAGAGGCTGGAATTCCACTCACACATTATAATCTCAGATCCACAAAAAAACAGAAAATGTAATTCATGGTCGCTTAAACCTTGGGAGAAGTGCCCTGCTCACTCTTTACCATCATAACAACAATCTCTACCCAAGAACCCTCAGGGGGGAAAGGACAAAACTTGACAACCCTGATGGCAACCTATATCCATCCTCTTCCTCCAGCAGCCTGCCCTGCTCCAATCATCCTGCTAAAATCATGACATTCCCAATTCTGACAAATATTATACACAACACTGCAGTATAATGCATTTTTATTCCACAGCTGAAATTTTATGAATGTTTGTCCTTGACAGGTGAATGTCTGGGCTGATGAGCCAGACAGTATATGGACAGGCTAGGTTGGAGGCTAGAAGCCAAACGAGGAACAAAGAGGAGTGTACTGAGAAACAACACAACAGCACACAAGTACAGTGACTGTGTATATTATACACATGTTATACAAGACAAAATGGTGAATCAGCAGTTAGTACTGGAATTTGCATGTTCTCCCCGTTTCAGCAGGGAGAGCCTTCTCTAAAATGCCTGTAGGTGTGAAAATGAGTGTGAATGATTTTTGTGTGTGTGTGTGTATGTGTGTGTGTGTGTGTGTGTGTATCATGTGTTATCCCTGTGATAGACTCATGAGCTGTCAAGGATGTACCCTGCTGTTCACCCAATGGATGCAGAGATAGTCTCCATCCAACCTTTACGTCTAATAGGATAAGTATGAATCATGGATGGATGGATGGATGGATGGATGGATGATGGATGGATGGATGGATGATGCACTTTGTCCATTTGTCTGGCCCCTGAACCTAGACTGAATGACATAATGATGATAACAGTTCAATTTGCAGAAAGAAAATTAAATAAAACCAATAAAACCACAAAGAAGTGAATCAGAAAGGGCTGTTTGTGTAGTTATACAGTGTATGTATGTATGAGCAGTTTGAATATTAAATAATAAAACAATAGAAAAAATAAACTAAAATAGCAAGGGAAGGAAAATCTGAATTTGGCAAGGTCATTTATTTGTCTGCCTTCTTGGGGAAAGAAAACTCAATGAAACTTAAAAAGAAAAAAAAAATCTGCAAATAAGACAGAGGAAGGACACAAGATATGACAAAGCAGCAAAGTAGTTCCATGCTTTCATTTTGTGCTTTGTCTGTGTTGTAGAAGGAAATTATTAAAACCACACAAAAAACACAAAATACATGCCAAGCAGTGTGACTGCATGTCAAGTGTGGCTCACTGAGCAGGAGAGAGAGAGAGAGAGAGAGAGATTAAGCAGCAGAGCATCTCTTGTAACTAGCCTGCATTTCTGTAGGGACTACATCCAGTAACAACAGGTCAGGATGGGGCAGGTGGCTGAGCTCTCAGTATCCTTTTTTTTTTTTCCCCACAGTGTGGCCAACTGGGATTCCACAAAGCTGGAGTCATCTAAAAATGCTCACAACAGAGGCCCAGCACAAAGGTTTGATCTGTTGCTATGCTGGTAGAAACTAGAGCCCAGGTGGATAAACCATACCTGCTGACAACACAAAGAATTACAAAATGTTGCTTCATATGTAACTTGAAAGGATTTGGCCCTTCGTGGCTCTATAGGGGAAAGCAGCTGTGGGTTTACCAAACAAGAACAAATGGTAAGAAAAGGTATGATGATCTGTGGACTGAATGATAAAATACACTTGCACTATTCTCTGATTTTCTGGGTGCTGTACCAGCAATCAAACAAGTGCACTTCATGATGAATAAGCCTGGGATTATGTGCGCAACGCTAAAGTAGTTGCTGGAAATTCAAATCAGCACATACAGTATTTGGCTACAATCCAATATTTCCTCTCTCATTTGATGTTTACTCATAGTGTCTGTGTGTAGCTACATCCTGTTGTGAATTCACCTCAGCTTTTCCACTTTTAGTGAGGTGAGCTGGGAAAATGGCTATCCTCTTCCTCTCCCAAAACAACATATCCCTGGCTGGAAAGGATTAAAATATAAATCATGTGATTACAAAAGATTGTCACGAATGTGTATTGATTGGATTGAGCTGTTGGTTCCTGTCCAGCACAATACAAAGCATGAGTAATAACATTCATGTGTGTGTGTATGTTGTGTGTAAGACAAATGATGTGAGGAAAAGACCAAGTGAGAGGAACAGAGTGTGTTTCCAACAGCTCAGCAGTTAACACTTCAGCAAAATATAGATCAGATGTAAAATTAGAGCTTCATTTTTGTGATCATGTCTGTATTTCAGAGCAGGACACAAGAAAGAGCAAAAGTGAAAATGAGAGGGAGATTGAGACAGAGAGTAAATTTGTCTTCTTCCTTCAACAACAGCACAGTGACTAATTCATATCCCACACAAATGACCACTAAAAAAAAAAAAGAAGAAAAAAAAAAAGATGCTGAGGAATACTGACAGCTGTAACTAACAACAAATTAAAGGGCAACTCAATTAATTTTACACATCAAATTCAGTTTATTGGTCATGGGAGTACTATACAGCATGCAAAAAGTGTGGGGAAATGACCCTTATGACATCACAAGGGTTTCTTCATATTGGTGCTGAAGACATCAATGTGAAGAAACTAAACAACTTAAAAAAAAAAAAAAAAANAAAAAAAAAAAAAAAAGAAAAAAAGTCAAGCCCAGCAGTTGGTGGACTGAATTTTAGAAGAAGTTCTAAGTGGGCTCTTTAGTGCTTTAGGTTTGTAGTTAAAAAAACAAAAAAAAACAAAAACAAAAGGTTTGTCATTTTCATGGGTCCACTCAGTTCCTGGCTCCAAATTATATTCAGCTAATCAGGTCTAGTTAGGGTTTTGTGCTATTGCTGCTGGTCTCTGTTCTGTGTCTGACCCCTGAGTGATCTGAACAGTCTCAGAGAGGATCCAACTTTCCTCATATCCATTTCAGATCAGTCCTGATCTCTTTCGGGTTGGGTCTCTTCGTTTGAAAACTTTATGCATGTCAGGTTCAGGTAGGTTTTACATGGGCCTATTTCAGATTGGGTCCCAATTTTGGACCCATGAAGACCTCTAGTCCTCAGCATCAACAGGAAGTAACCCCTGTGATGTAATAAGGGTCAGTTTCATTTACACAGCACCATCTGCAGCTAAGCAGCCTCTTACACAGCTGTTTTCATATGCTGAATGGTGCTCCCCATCACTAACGAACTGAGCTCAATTTGATGCGTAAAATTGCTAGAGTTTATTTTGTGACTGTTGTGGTATTTCCACAGGAACACTGACATTAAAGGAAATAAAATGAACAAGTGTACAGCAATTAAATTATAAACCAATGAGGAACACTGACATTAAAGGAAATAAAATGAACAAGTGTACAGCAATTAAATTATAAACCAATGTCACACAAGCCAAGAGCACCGGAAGAGTGTGGAGAAGAGTGCAATAAAGGAGTAAGAGGAAGAGCCAGGGGAAGAAATCTACAGTACTAATGAGACAAGTCATGGCATAGCATTCTGGTTTATTACACAGTCTGACAGTACAGCTACAGCTCATTTTGCTGCTGCTGGCCCATCATGCCACTGCTGCTGTAAAAAAAAAAAAAAAAAANTAAAAAAAAAAAAAAAAAACAGCTCATTGTGGTATTTCAAAATTAAATTTCTCATGGCTCATTACTAATACTTTGATTTTAGAGCCAGCGGAAGTCTTTGCATCTCTGTGTTGTTGCCATTAACGTCAGCAGGCTGAAAATGAAAGGATGAAGCACTATCCAGGTGTCTATATTAAAGTGATGACCCTTGCAGAGATGTGACCATACTGAAGATGTTGATCATATTGAAAATACTGTAGGAGACCAGCTCAGCAGAATTATATTCCTATGACTCGCAGTGGAAAGGAAAAGAAACGATCAGTACAGATTTGCTTTATAACCAAGGGCTGAAAAATTGATCATTTCTATATAAAAGTTGCGATAGGAAGGAAGTTAATTGTCAAATCACAAGAGGTAAAATTTTAATTACAAGCTACATTATAAACAATGCTGTCTTAACCATTTTTTTTAAAGAGAAGAAACTCGATGCCGTAACAAGTGCATGAACTTGCTGTAGATGAGTTTGATAAGTGAGAAGCAGCCAAATAAAGTGTTGGTCACAAACATGAGAGGCGCTAAAAGATGTACATCACAAGTAAATACTGCAATAAATAATCTCCATCAAAAATTGATAGATTTTTGATGGTGATTCTAATATTGGTAAAAAATAAATAAATAAAAAATAAAATAAAATTAAATTAAAATTAAAAAAAAAATCTCAAAAATAGATATTTTCCTTAAAATGTTAATCCTTAACCTAATACTTACACAATACAGATTATACATCATGATATATCAAATACATCATGATATATCAATGATTTAACACAACACCATCACAAGATCCAGATACACTTTTATTACAAAGGAAAAACCAAATCAAATACACATTTTAGTGTAAATGCAGAGAAGAGTTTGAGTATAAAGTATAACAATAACATGAGTCAACACTATTCAAAGGAACTTATGATTAGATACTGTATGGGTGTTTGGATCAATAGTTCAGCAGGTTATTTGCTGCTATTTTCATACATCACAGTTCTGAAAAGACAGGACAAAGCAGCATCAACTTACTAATACTCTACTAAACTAATATTTCAGTCCTTGCTGTTGGCAGTCCTTTCTGACCGGTCAGCTGCTTCCGTTTGCAGGGGACGTGGCAGCGGCCTGCAGCGTCCTCCGGGCCATTTCCAGAGCTCCTTCCTGGGTCTGATTCCCACCAATAAAGCCTCCAGCATGGACGAAGATGCAACCCATAATCCCGATGAGCTCTGACAGTGCTTTGTCACGAATGCCACGCCACTCTTCTGGCAGAGACAGTCTGGTACAGGAAAATAGAAAGGCAGATGGGCATACAGATGGACATTGTGTGGTCAGCTATTTTTCTCCATGAGAACACACTGTAACACATCACATCATATGTGCCTGTGCCACCATAAAACCACCATAATTAGAAAAAATATTAAACAAAATCTGAACTGATGAATGATAAAATATCAATTAAAAAGAACTGAAACAGAATAAATGCAATTGCAGAAAGAGTACAACACAATACTTTTCTTAATTTATTCTATCAGGGCACTGAACAAAGACCTGACTACCTTAGGTCATTACAAACTTCATAACCCTAAAGGCCTATGGTAAACTGCTGCCATCAAAGGGGAACTGCTCATACAAAGCACCTTGACAAGTGCTCAGCCTCAGCAAATAGACCAGTAAAATCAGCTTTATTCTTTTCCAATACTGTGGAAAATCACAGAAAGGCACAGAGGTTGAAGGGCAGGATAGCAGTGTGAGTCAATAAGCAATCTTAGAAAAAAGCAGAAAAGATTGGCTCAGTCAGGGTTTATAAGCTGAACTTGAGAAAGTGGCTCTAGATGTACAATAGGAAGCGAACATTCATAGAAATGCAGAGTTGATTTACCATCCGCCATATGTCTACAACCTCACAGATCAATTAAAACACATTGTGTGTATGCCATTCTTACTTTGATATTCTTATTATCTCCATTATCTCAGACTACTCTTCTTCTCTTATTGATATATTTAGCAGACGTTTCATTCAGATTCTTCACTTCTTCACTCCACTGGCACTGCATCTGAAAAATACACTAAATCTCTTAAAAACTCACTAAAACCAGCAGATTTCATCATAACGTCACACCAATTTCAGGCTCCTCTTCCTTGATAGCATCTTCTAAAATGTTTATATTTAGCAAATAATTGGCTGAAGTGAAGTAATGTTGAATGGTTGTTATGTACATAGTATGCCACAGACCCATCATTTTAACTGCTGTCTATGCCATTATCTCAAGTCTACATATCTTCTCCCCATTAGAGTAGGACAACTGAAGGAAAGCATGGGAAACCCATAATCCTTGTTAAATGAATAAACCGATCAATAGCTCCACAGTATGGCTGGAAAACAAGCTGCAAGGAAAGGTCAACAGGGTTGGTAATGAGGGGAAGAGTGGGAGGGGGGATGGCTGTTGTTGTTATGACAGGCCACAGAGATCTGATTCTCAAGATGACCAATCTAAAAATAAGCCCACAATTAGCCGATTCACTTCTGTAATAACTCTAAGTTATCTCTCATGAGACCTTTAGTATACCATAATGACACAGATACTGTGAATTAATGTTCCAGCACAAAAAAATGAGAACAGATATAATTTAGACAGTTTGCTCATTAAAACATAGAAAAGTCTATTAGCTGCATGTGTTTGGCTAATATTGTATGGAGTCAATATGACCTTTTGCTCTTCTCCAAGACAAGAGGCCATTGTACATATGCCTAGGTGTTAAAATTGGAAATTAGTGTTAGAATTGAAATATATGGAACCATGCTGGCTCCATGGACACCAAGTCAGCTAGTTTTTAGAAACTTCACACATTTGATCTTTTCAGCACAGGCCATACCAGTAATTCTGCCAACTTTATCACAAGATAAGAGGGCCAAGGGAAAGGAAAAAAATATGTATAATTTTGCTTCTTGTGAAAAGAAAGCATAATTTCCTCATCACAATTCAGAGTCCATTACTAGACACACATTTCCACTTCCCACTGCCAGAAGCCAGCTTGCCTTTTATCCTGTCATGCAGATGCAGAACTCCAAAAGGAAAAAAAAAAAGAAAGAAAAAACTTAAGGACACCCATTACAGCTCANAGATGCAGAACTCCAAAAGGAAAAAAAAAAAGAAAGAAAAAACTTAAGGACACCCATTACAGCTCAGACCTCTGCCAAGACTGAACAACCCTAGACAAAATTTGTCTCGCTCTAATAATGCTGACCTAAAGAAAAAGAAGAGACTCGCATAAACTTAAGATTTTTCTGCAACTACTAAAGATGCAGCACATCAAAACCTTTTATGCAACTGAGTCAGCATCATCTCTGCTTCACATGACTTGTTGTTGCATTTTTCTGCCCTGTTTGTTACAGTACAGCAATTCCATTGATGTGCCCACTGTCCAAGCATATATTTTAGTCCACCAGATCTGGATTCTTATCTGGATCCAGATTAAACTGCCTATTGGTAATCTACAGTATCATAGGAAACATATGCCTGATTTTTTCCATGAGATTGGTTTATTACTTTTGAAGAAATTGACAAAAAATGGTAAGAAATCATTAAAAATGCATGGATTTGCTCCTGGGTCTGGAGCTGCATAAACATATGATGGGCTCATCAAAATCAGTTCATGCTAACAAACAAACAAACATGAGTGAAAACCTCATTTGTAGAGGTAATAAACTATGACAGTAACTGCCAGAAATAAAGTAGGGCTGAGCGATTCCAGGAACATTATGATTCATGAACATTACGACCAATATTGCAGTTGTGATTTATACTGTGATTATTTTCCTAGTTTTAACTCCAAGTCTATAAATGTGGTCTTCATAGTACCAAACATGGACAAAGCATAATTAGAAACGCATATTATCCCAATATAAAAATAATCAGAACAAATGTTGAAGAAAATCAACCTTTACTTTTATAAAGCATATTAAGAAGACACTAACTGCCCTCTTTCAAATCACTATTTTAATATGAAAACAATCTTTCCCAGAATAAAATTTATAAGTGGTTCAGTTTGTTTTGAACCTTAAAGGACCGTACTGTCCATTTTGCATATTTGAGCCTAATATATTCAATTTTCATACACGTAACATTACTGACAATTATTTCCCTTACTATTACTGGAATAGCGAATTCTATTTTTTGTTTTCCTACCTTCCAGACCACCATTGGTTTCAGTTCTGGCAACTTATTAAAATCAATTTGTTGATACTCGAAACATTTTTGGGATAGGAAATCTATTATCACGAACAGGACGTATATTCAGGTTTTTTTCAAAGTTAGGTAATTTTAGTGTTTAAGTGTAATAAAAAGCGTGGAGTGATCTGAACGGTGAAATGATTGCTGCAAACTCATAACAACTGTATTACCGGTGTACTGACGCCATACTCTGGATGTTGGATTGCAGTTAGTCATAGCCTGTGCTGTTCGCAGTTAGTATAAAAAGTATGCAAATGCAGTTGTTCCAAATCGTAAAGGCTGTAAGAATTTTGGCATCCAGGAACAACACACTTTATGCTTTTAGCATTATCTTCCAACTTTGTGTCTCTCAGAGATACAATGTTGTAGTGTGCTTCACAGAGCAGACTGTCCAATCAGATTCACTGTAGGCGGGACATCTGCCCTGCTGACTGATCCACCGCAGAACTACACAGAAAAAATGAATGGGGAATATAGCCCCAAAAGAAGACCTGCATTTAGCGAAAAATTTAAATGACCGTGTCTTCATAAGGCTGCGTAACTATTACTAGGAGAAACATCGATTTTTAAGGTGGGTGTATCGCTTGATCATTTGATTTTAAAAGATTAAGAGATTTTGCAAAATATCAGGAAAGTCGAAATACGGTTTCATCCTTTGGGAAATGGTTGTCAGTAGTGTAACATTTATGAAAATTGAATATATTGGGCTCAAACATGGAAAATGGCCGGTATGGTCCTTTAAAGCCATCATCCCTAAAGAAGATGTGCATTCATTTCCCTTCTCACCTCATCCTACCTGCATTGGCTTTGCAAAGTGATACTAATAAAAATAGAGCCTTTCTTTCCCAGGTGGATTAGCAGGGACACAGGTGATAACAACACCCCTTTCCGCAGAGTCGGCACATGCCTACTGGGAGGAGGCAGGCCACCCAGAGAAAGAGNCACCCCTTTCCGCAGAGTCGGCACATGCCTACTGGGAGGAGGCAGGCCACCCAGAGAAAGAGCCATCTGGAGTTATGCGTGTAATCCATCTCGCTGCCATTGCTCTCACCTAGCTCCACAACAACCTCTATGACTGCGTTAAATAAATCTTTGCAACAAACAGGTGCTTGTCTTTTTAGCTCAAAGTTCCGCTCCGTTTTGCTCTGTTCCGTTCCAGATTCTGCAGCGGAACAGTCAAGAGAGGGACGAAGCGAGAGAGGGAGAGATGGAGGGGGAGAAGGTGAGTGCATAAGATGGAGAAGAAAGGAAAAGAAGGGAAAACAGTATTAATTATAGGACAAAAAAACCACAGAGAGAGAGAAAGATCAGAAACTATTAGAATAAGAGGAAACACCAATGGGATACCAGGTGAAAAGCAAAAATAGAAAAGCATAAAAGACAGCAGCCATTGGTCAGTTCAGCACTAAATCAAAAGTATTTCTCCGCCTTCCTGTGGAAGCGTGGTATATTCACAATGTTCAGGCCCCATACTGCTTTCAATCACCCCCATTTCTCACAGCACACTATATCGATAATGAGACATGTCAAAAGCAGCGTACACACAGACTTGTAGTCAATACTGACAGGACATTTAAATTGAAACATTAGTGGCTGGGTGGCCGATTACCTTGGAAACCAACTGATGTGACAGTGGGGGGTCTAAAATCTACTACAAGATATTTATGAGAAGACTAAACTTACAAAAGGTACACAATGCAAAGAATAGAAATACGACAGTCACCGCTATAAACCTTTGTCACCTTTGTTAAAGAAGTCATCTTTAATGTTAAACCATTAGATTTTCTGTGTGATGAATCTCCATTACATCAGGAAGAAAACTGCTCTCTGAACTTATGCAGGAGGTGTGGGGAGGGGAACTGGATAAATACAAATAAAAACACAAAATGTGGTTGGAAGTGCTGTGAGTTTTAGGGAAAATAACTACTAAATCACAATAAAGCAGGATATAATTTTGTTTTGTGTAAAGGCCTTTGCAACAGAATCTAATAAATGTAACCCCAGCTATTCCTGAACATGTTTGGTGAGAGAAATAGACCGCAGATTTTTTTTTTGTTTTCATAATGATGTACATAAGTGAAGTGTGAACACAGTGTGATAATCAGTGTGATCCAAGACGAAGACAAACCACGTTTCAGTTTGCAGCGATTCACACCACACCGACAATGGACACAGTTCATGTTCACACATAAACACACACACACACAACTCATTTTGGACCAATACTAATAACTTTTTTTCATTCCTCATTCTCGATAACAGTCTCTGCATTCATTTTATTACAGCTACAAGATGCAGTTCCTGGTTTAGGCAATACTGTTCATCCCCACACTTTTATAAAGCCAAAAAGACCACCGATATCTTCCAAGTCATTAATAAGAAAGTGCACAGTGTACACTCAGAGCTGGCTTATTACTTTGAAAAGCAGGGATCAATATCAAACCTGTGATTACGAGACTCGAATCCAGTACAGAAAAAAAAACAGGGATGGAACATGGAGGATGGCGAGATTTCTGCACTGAAAGCACAATACCTTTCCCTATGATGATATCTACAATGCTACAAATCAAACTGAAAATATATTTTTAGGATTACAAAGATGCTAAACATGATGCTGTGAAGTATTTACAAGAGCACGCTAAGAAGCACCAACCAGCTAGAACACGTTTCCTTGCATTTGGTGATCTGTCTGTGTGTGTGTATGTGTGTATGTGTGTGTGTGTGTGTGTGTGTGTGTGTGTGTGTGTGTGCTGGGATTTAGGGGAACTGTCAAAATAACAACACTCCAACAACAGGATACAAGTAGGGATGCTGATGATGTAATTAGAGCAGCACTACGGGTGGAAAACCAAGACACGCTGAGGTAAACAGCGTCCCTGTAGAGGTAACGAACACAGACAGGATAGGTGTTAATCACCTGAGAAACTCACCCAGAGGGCCTTCATCTTGACGTATAGAATGTCAACAACTACAAAATGATTTAATGAGCCTGCTTAAAGCACTTGTGATTTTCATGCCAGGATTGAGACATTTAAGAGGTCACTAAACATGCAGATCAAACCCATCAGTACAATTACATGCAAACTGTACTCTGGCTTTTACAAAGCCAACATATATATTGATGCATATATATTAGTAGGATTCAGTCGTTCAGCCAATACACGACTCGTTGCTCAATCAGTTAAAGAGCAGAAGTACGGCAGGCGAGGAAATGTAAGCAGACATTGCTTAAGCTGATTGTTAGCTGACAGATTGTTTACATGCTTGGGTAAATAAACGTACAATTACATAATTAGGTCTGTTATCTGAGTACACTAATGTCGATTTATGCAGATTTTGATCTGATTATAGTGTTACCATAATAGAAAAAAACGATTTAGTGCCTTAATGAATATAAGTCGAAATTTCGAAGTGCATGTAAACATCATAAGAGTAGACAAAAATGATTTTGTTGAATTCTTACAATAATCAAAATGAACCTTTAATCAGTAAACAGCTGTAAATAAGAGTTTAATAAGAGATGTAAGTAGCGATGTTTAAAATTGGAAAACCAATAGTATGTATATTAAACCACCTCAGTGAAAGGGGCATGGGCATAACTAGTGAAAGGGTGAAGGAGGCTTTGTTGACATGTCCTGTGTTTACATCTATTTAACCCCTTAGAGATCCAGTGTGACAACAAAACCCTGCCTCAACTAAAATATCATCTTCATCCCATAAATGAATATTTCTCCCTGAGAAGCAGATAGTCTTTCATTGGATGACTTGTCCATCCTGCATGAGTAGTTGTCAAATGGTTCGATAAGCATGAAAGTTATATCATAAATCAAGGATTCTGAGTTCACCAGAACTCAGCTCATTTCAACACGTCTGGGAGAACATGGAGCTGTGCTTTCCTCCACCAGAAAGTCTTCCAGGTGAGTCCGTGTCACAACATCCATCCAAGTTCTGTGCAACTGATTTATGCTAAGGTGTTCTGAAGGAGCTCATGTGAAATCATGGCTGTCTCTCATGAAGTGGGAAGACATTTAAATAACCTTTAATAAAATCTGACTAAAAAGAGACTTCAGGTAACATTACAGTTGAAAATCACCTGTTCTGGAAGGTGTTGAGCCCGGCGGGGACACACTGGACCCTCCACTGTCCGTTCTGGTCTGGGTAAAGGATGAACTTGATGGGTGTNGGGGACACACTGGACCCTCCACTGTCCGTTCTGGTCTGGGTAAAGGATGAACTTGATGGGTGTATCAATCTGGAGCTCCTTCTCCAGGGCAAACAGATGCTCTTTCCAGGGACACCCACCCTGAGAGAACATCACCACCTCCCCACTGGGGTCCACCTGAATATGAGATGAGACCCAGAAAATTGTGGGTTGCAAGATACACGAAGAGACATGTAGCTTAATTTAACGTATTATATTTATGTGTAAGTTAGAATAGATAAATACAGTTTAATCACTCAATCTCATTATACACTAAGACTGATTGAACAATAATTTTAATTGTCATTTGAAATAGTATAATTTTCAATATGCAAGAGCTGCAATTTCTTAACTTTTAAGAGGTGAAATTCAACTCAAAAAGTGCAAGAGTTCAACAAATCAGAAGCATCCAAGTAAATGTCGGTATGACAAAACCAAATAAGGCGCTGCGGGATGAAGCGGCTGTAACAGATGTCCAGAACCTTGCAAAACATCACCACAAACCTGTGTTGCTATCAGCAATGCAATCACAATGTTGGTCAGCAAACCTATTTGATGTCTTCCTGAACCTAATGTGTGATCTAGCAAGGGCTAATGTGTGAGCCTCTCAAATCAATATTATTTACTAGCTACTGCAACAGAGTAAATGTGAAGGGGAAACATGCACATGTCAGGATGTATTGTCCAGTACCTTATGCCGGTTCTGAACAGCTTCTTCCACGATCACACGTGCTGGCAACCAGGAGGACCGGTAGTAGTCCAGACGGTCCAAGAACTCCTCCCCAACCATTGCCATAGCCTTCCGGAAACCCTCCTAATGTAAACATGTACACATACATGTTAATGTCAGTACAGGAGTAAACCTAATGCATGAATGTTTTTTTTTAGGTCAACACTGTCAAGTGACTTCAGCTGTAAAGTTTTTAGTTCATCATATATTCTTTGACTCTAGTTTCCGGTAGAGTTTGACTGCAAACACAGTGACACAAAGTAGCAGGAAGACCTGGGCTGATGAACTCTCCCCATCATGAACCTCAGCCTAACCACGCTCATATTCTTACTCAAGACATCATGAGAGACAGACAGAAGCACAAAATCATGCCATCAACCACCCAGTCAGTTCTACGCTTGCACATAAACAAACAACACACACACACACATGCTTCACCATGCAAAACTGTAATCTGCATGCATCTGATAGACAGCACTGTGTGGCAGGTCTGAGTTATAACTCTCATGGAAGCAGGCGATGAAAATCTATTACGTTTTTCCATTATCACAACCTGTCACTGTTGGAAGTTCACCAAGTGAATCTATCATCAAGTTATCTACAGCCGCCAAACATTTTCAGCACATTGCAAATCAGTCTCACTCTTAGGACTCTTAACAGCTGCCTCGCCTTGCACTCATGGAAGCATATGGAATGGATGAAATTGCCAGGAAAGGAGGAACAATCATGTGAATTGGGTGAAGAAACAAATAGGCCAGAGAAGCCAAGGAGACAGACTCAACGATGGAAAAAATGTAGTTAGCATAGTCAACACACAGCATATGCTAAACTGGGCTGCAGACAATCTTGAGTCCGCACAAAACAGGTGCTGGTTTCTTGTGGATGTTCATGTAACACCAGAACGTTTTCTGGCTGCTATTATTTCTGCAGGACTCTGAAAACAGCCTTTTTTTGGTCTAATTGTTGTGCCTGTCGTCTTTTAAAATTTCTCACCTGTTTTGTCTTTTTATTTCACTACAGGTGTTTTTCAAGTGTCCCATACCAGACCTTTCATTAGGCAACTGATTGGCTGAAGAATTCAGAACTTATGAATTTAAAACTAATGAATTATGAAGTGAAATTACAAGATCTAAATGTGTCTTTGAAATCTACTCTTCGAACTGGACTTCAAAGTGTGTGTAAAAATGACCTGGAAGTTCAAAATCTAGACTTGGACCGTTGAATTCTAGATGGAGGAAATTCCTTAAGTATGTGATTAGCCACGCCTGTGCCTGGCTGCTATGACAAGTCAAAATGTCTGCTGTGAGAGTTTATAAATTCCTGTATTAGGTACACCTTTCTTTAAATACAATACTAAGTATAGTTACAGGACATTTTTGTGGTTCACTCACATACTTGAGTATTCGCCCGCTCACACACCTCAGTGTCCTGATTCTTACTGTTCCAGCGTGGATTCAGAAAGCCAACACGTGAGCTCAGCATGGTGGAGACGGTGTAACGTGCGTCCCCATCACACTGTGAAATGCCGTTGTCCACAGCATCCACCTCTTCCACAAAGTTCTCGTACAGCTGCAGTGAATCGAAAGAGTGACACGAAAGGTTAAAACACCTGTAACGAGACCAGAATCAGCTGTCGTATTGTTATGATCTTTTCTAAAATGAGAAATGGTCTGAACTGTCTCTTTTTTTAAACCAGACCTTTAAAGACAGAGAGAAAATTCCAAAGAGACATAAGTAGTAGAATCCCATTATCTTGACTGAAAACGATTTGGTCAGTCTGTGTGAGCAGTTACTGATGGGTGAAATCTTTGACATTTGCAGTTCATTGAGGAAGAGGAGCAGAGAAGTACACTGGACGGTCATGGTCTTTTATTAAGTTGATCTTAGCATGATCTTAGCAAAATTAGAGAAATTGAAGAAGTGTATTATTTGGGTTTTACACCATTCATTTATGCAAAAAAAAAAAACATCCTGTCACATCATATCAGGGTCTGTTTTACCTGAGACAATAAAACATGCTAATAATAATGATTTCAATTAATTTTATTCAATTTCTTCTAATTGCTGTTTGTTTGTTCTCTCTCTCTCTCTCTCTCTCTCTCTCTCTCTCTCTCTCTCTCTAAGCATTTTATAGATAGAAAAAGATCTCCTTATGCTATTTACTGCACCCTTTGATGATCACTTAAAGTGATATGTGTGCTGATCTATGCAGACGTGGCATTTGTTACTTGTCCAAATTGACATTGAAATGACAGTGTTTACATTTAACTGGCAGTCTAGAGGAGATTTTTAACACGAGGCGTGCAACGGAAATGATCTGTCTCCAATGAAATGTGTTGTGATTTAAACACAATCAGTGACCGACTGTAACTCAGTCGTCATCTTTTCACACCTTGTCATAGAGCACCTCCAGCTGCCTGTCATCTTCCTGCAGCTGCGTCAGCTGGGCCAGCAGCTGACGACCAAAGTGGAGGTAGATCAGACCGGCCGAGCTAAGCTTGGTCACCCATGGCTTTTCTGGACACAGGCTGTGGAAGTTCTCTGCAAAAGTCCTGGAAAGAAAGAAGAAAAACTATTAGCTGATCGGCAGGGCACAGAAACAATCAATGCACAGCGGGAGAATGGATAAAAGGTCGTGAGATAATGCATGAAACGTATCACGTTTTTCTTACTCTGTCTCTCTAGTTCACGTGTCAAGCACGTGTCACAGTCAGCTGAGAGACTGCAGGTATTCAGTTCAATCAAAAACAACTCATCAGCTGATGTCAGTGAGCAGCATGCCCTCAAGGAGGAGGAGCTAATCAGTGTCTTAATGGAAATGGTTTAACACCCATCATCTCGTCTACGGGTCATGGGTTTCAAATCATTTCCTCACGTGGCCGAGAAACAGCAAGTTTTCAGTCCAACCAAACTTTTCTCTAGCTGAATTTGCTGTTTGGCTCTTCCTCTCAACTGAGGACGTGCTGATCACTGAAACCAGCTGCTGCCTTGTTTTCTGTTCGACTGAAAACCTGCAGCCCCTTGATCCTCCACAGCACATTGTGTCAGCAGCATGCAACAGGCCATATCTGCGTGATGCATCACAATGAAACATGTATCTTCCCTTTCTCATGAAAAATCATTCAAATCTCTTCTCATAAGCAACATATGTAGTTCAGCTGATTAACTGATTAGTCAATTAAATTAGCTGATTAAATTAATCAACATTTTTAATCATCGTAATTACTTAGTCATTTATTAAGTAAAAATACCAAAAACTTTGCTGACAGCTGTGAGGAATGTGAGGAATTGTTTGCCATTTTCAGTTTTATATGTAAGATATCTGACAAACAATCAAACAAAGAAAACAATTCTAAAATCACTTTGGGCTCTGGTAACTTTGTCAATATTTCTGACATTTTGTACACTAAATAATCAATCAAAAAATTATAGATTAACTTGTAATAAAAATAATTCATATGCACAAACAGATAACTCCAATTTGGCAATTTTTGCAACTCATGTTTTTTTAATTGTATATTCTAAGTGCTGTAAGGATGATAAATATGTTAGCCGTGAAATAAATGTTTGAAAATTTCTTGACCTTGCTGCTGTGCCATTAAAAAAACAAAAAACAAAAAAAAAACAACTTTTGGATCATATTAGGAACTGAACTAATTGATTTATTTGCCATTATGGTTTTCAGTATGTGCTGAAGCTACAGAGACACACAAAGCAAAGAACATCTATCAATGCTGAAATGGAAAAACACTGTATGAGCTACAACCTGGTGAGCAATTTATGACCAATACAGAAGCAAAGGCGAGGGACATTAAACATGTTCTGCTCTAAAAAACAAGACTATTCACGTGTTCTGCCTGCATCCAGATGCATGCTGTACATTACCTGATTTGTATCAGGCATCAATAAAAAAGAACCTGCATCTGCATCCACAGTGTACATATTCTCCAGCCTCAGAAAGCAAGCTGGCATTGATCAGAAAGAGAGAAAGAGAGAGAGCAGGCACGCTCAGGTGTGTTCGTGAGCAGACGTAAATAAACCCACTGGAGGTCTTTCTTCAGCCACGTGCTGACATGGGTAGGCTCCAGCACTGAACCACTGCTGGTCATTTAATTCAGACTTAATTAGGGCTGCAGCACAGCGGAAAACAGACCATCAAATGAATGAGTGGCATGCAAGGGGAAGCAGGAGTTGGGGGGGGGANGGGGGGGGTAATCACATCCATTAAAGAGCTAATTGACCAAGCTGAGGCATTTCTATGCCAATTATCAGGACTGAATGAGAGAGAAGATGATGACAGACTGACATGGAGAATTGACAGAAAGATACTTACAGCCCACAGTAAACTAACGCTTACCACACTTATATGTTAAGAGTTAGAAATATGGATACTGGAATTTATTTTACACTTTTCTTTTTATTTCTCGAAAGGTTGACATAGTTTCAACAGTTACAGATAAGATCTTATAGATGATTTTTAAAAACTGATTTCAAGGTAATGTTAGTAAAATTTGGGCTTTAAATTGGCAAAATAATAAATTAAAAAAAGAATAATTCTGCCTTGGCTGAGGTATGGATTCTCTGAGTGAATTTAAGATTTTAGTTGCAGTGGCTGAACTTGTCCTTATAAAATCATCAAAAAAACTCTTTTAATCTAGTTGTTAAGGGAATGGAGATTTTCCTTCAGTCACACTGCAGCCTGGTTTTGCAGCTTCCTAACAGACAGCTGGTTGACTGATGAGCTCCTCTGAGCGGCAGATGCTGGGGAAAGTTCCATTCTAATTCATTTGGATCTCAGTGACCTTCAGTACTGTAAACTGATCCATTTTATTAGAATGCTCCACAAACTGAGATAGTCTGCGGGTCGTTGCTGATTCAACTCTTTCCTCTCCTATACCACTCTCAGTAAGACTTGAGAATACTTTATGACACAAATGAGTAACTTCAGTAATTCTAACCGGAACTGTAATGATGTTAATCCTTTAATCAGATTTTTAAAACAATAATGCCTGTACATTCATTTGTACACAGTTAACCAATAGCATCAATCCATGCTAAAAAAAAAAAAAAAAAAAAAGATTATAGATTGAGTACTGACCATCAACAGACTTTAATACCAAAAGGAAAAATGTGAAATTACACCACAATATGAAGTTGTGAAAAAATAATTTTAATAGTTAGAAATTATTCTGCTGATGGAAGATTGTAATGTACTGAAATAATCACTACTGCACTGTTACAAAAATGTATTTTCTTTTATTTCTTTACTGTCTGAGCTGTGATGCAATCACTCACAAACATCATCCCTGCAAGACCTAATGTGATGAGCTTTATCAATCTTCTGAAACATTTTGAGAACATTTTATTGCTCTCACTTTGAGAAGTTATTTTCTCCTCCACTTAAGCAAATGTTAAGATTTACAACAGTTCCTGTTAAGCAAGTGCTTTTGATCTTTGAAATCTTATTAATCTGAAGAATTTTCTTAGAACTTCATTCACCACTAGGAATAAATTTTAAGTAATATAAACCTTTGTGAATATAGTGAGTATAGCTGTTCCAAAGTTTTTACATTAAAAAAAGAGACACCAGGGATTTTCTCTGATTTTCCCAGACTCTGGAACAATGTGTCAGAGGATTGAAGTTTAGATAAATACATTTTCTGTAAAGCAAGGACCCTTTATTAATTGTCTCTGACCTGTCTTTCATGGCTTACTCTTATGCATTTCCTTTCCTTTTACTTTTTACTTTATTTTCTTCTTGCCACTTTCATCTGTTTTGTTATTATCATTCAATTCTTACTCCTTAATAATAGCACCATGTCCCAATTTTGCACAGTGTTAAAGAAATAAAGATTTTAATTGTTCTTGTCAGCACCTTTTCAGCTTCCTCCAGAGTCTGCTGCACATGAACTCATCCCTGCCATCACAACCATGTTACCCCCATCCGTGCCTGTGACTGACAGCTACAGTCTCCTGTGGCCTCTGACAGCCTCTGTGCCTCGTGAACCAACGGCAAGGGGGCGTTCAATTGATGGAGCACTAATTATCACTACCCGCCTGCCAAGAAGGGAGTCTTGGCATATCTTCATCACCATGGTCATAAAAGCAATCTCTGATTGCCATCAGGAAATTAAACTGACAAGACACCTGGAATTGACTGATTGCTCAACATAATAAGATTTAAGTGGAAAGCACTCAGTTGGAAGAAACTTTGGCAGGACAACTGCAGGAAAAATAGAGCAAATTCCTGAATGCACTTATGCTTATATCAGGGGTTACTTTGACATCCCCAGCAACAGCCTCAAGGCCATTTTGACTTCCTGGTCTAAAGTTTATGAAGTGAGGATGGAGGCAAATCAATGACAAACATCTAAAAGGGTTATCTGTGCCCATCTGTGTTTAAGAATTACAAATTTTTCTAAGATTAGCCACACAACATGTATTAAACTATTTCTCGATGAATTGATCTTGCCATTACTTCTAACCTCAATTTAAGTAAAAACAAACAACAAACAAACAAACAAACAAAAAAGATTATGAGCAGGTCTCTTCCTTCATATGAGGCCTGGGTGATATGAAAATCTATGCTTCCAACATCAATATTAAGCACCATGTCTGGTTAAGTTTGGATCAGCTCTCTTGGTGATGTCACAACACAGTAGCTGCTTTTAAATAATTAGACAACAAATTGTTTTCACAGCTCACAATATTAGAAAGAAAATGTAAAGCATGTATTGCAAAAAAAAAAAAAAAACCTTATTACTACTATTTATGGAGAAAACAGTCTTCACACTGTATCATCAGTACATATCTGTAAGTTAAATGCTGTTTGCTTTACCTCTGGTGATGGTCATAGCGATGCCTCTTCGGGTCAAACTCTCCACCTACATCTACAACAATGTCGCACTTGGCCAGCTCTGCTGGATCCCTGGTCCGAATGATCTCAGCATCCTGTGCACATAAGAGCAAGATTTATAGATCTGTAATTGTTTTTAATTCAGCATTTAATACAGTGGGAGAGAACATTTTCTCCAATTGCATTTGAACTTTGGGGCTCATTAACAGTTTTGGTTTCTTTTTTCTTTATTCAAGAGTCAAACTCATTAAAATGCAATCTACCAATACTGTTAATTGTGCCAGTACTGTGATGCTAATTGGACTGGAAGCAATCATTTAACCCATTTTGGGTGGTGACCTTTAGTAAAATGTCCAATCACTAACTTTTGTTTTGTTTTTTTTTTTACCTTACAGGAACATTTACATATTGAGGTGCAATGGGATTGTCCTGTTGACATTTATATTAAGGACTGTGCTTGAAGGGAGAGAAATGTTTTTGATGTGATGTGATGTGATTACGGGTTATTATAAGTGATCAGAATATAATAACATATGACAGTTTGTCTTTAGCATTTATATATCCTAATCTCAACAATATACACCTTAACTTATAGATTTCCTAACTGTTGTTATAATGTTTAACCTATGCCCCATGAAGGAGAACATATGTGGTACTAAACAAGTTCACAGGGATCTTAACTTTATGGATTCATATTTTATACTTTTTAGATTTGACATTTCCTTTTCAAAATGGCCATCAACCCCAAAATGTAAAATGTATAATTACTAACCCTATAGTATTAGTGTATTACTATTACTTTAACATATGAATAGTGCAAGATCTAGAGGCTGATTTCTTTCAGGTCATGATTACCAGAATCATGACCTACATTCTCTTTTTGACACTGACATTCTCCTTTTATAAATGTATATTTATATTGCTATAAATTTAGCAAAAGTAAATTAAAGCTTTGTGTTCACAGTAGGAGTCAATAGGAGTCACAGTAGGAGTCAAGTTTCTTTTTGCAGACACTGGGTATAAAATAAAACACACTCATTGTGCAGGAGGAAAAATGACTGCTTTAGTATTAGTGTTAATATGTCCTGTAATTATTATTACATTCCTTTCTTAAGGGATTCAGATGAAGAGATCAATCTATCTGGACAGCAGCACCCCCATATGGCGTGTTTTAACATATCATGACATAAGTGACAACCCTCTGGAGTCTAAGGTCATTTTTTAAAATTAAACTTTTTTTTTTTCTTCCTAAATTTGGCTTTTATTTACAGCTTAAAAAGATGCATTGCAAAAATTGCTAGACAGTACTTTATTCAAAGTTACAAATATTGGCTTGCTAAAATTGTGCCACTTCTGTTCTGTCAAGCCTGTTATTCACAAAGCAAGCGTGAAGGATTTTTTTTTTTTTTTTTCNACTTTACTCTGTCAATAACCTTTTTTTTTTTCTTGTCACCCAGCTTTTTCCTTTTTTAATTATTTTCTACCAACTTTATTGAAAGCAGAACATAAACCAGTACAAATTGCTTGTACAATCAAACTGTAAAAAACTGACAAAGTGAAACAAATACACAATGTAAAACAAATAAAAATTTACACACTGGGGTAATAATTACTAATAAATAAGTAATAAAGATTTTAAATAAAGAACAAGTCGTAGAAGTTGTTCTGGGGTTTACAGAAAAACAAATAGGATTAAAGTAATGTTTGATTTCCTTCATAAAAATACTAAAATTAGGCTTTCATCAGAAAATTTGTATTTATGTAAGTGATATTCAGCTATTAAGACTAAAAGATTAATTAATTAATTAATTAGATTAATTATTCATGTGAACTCATATTTCTATTACCCTGAAGGAGTCAAAACGATCATCTATATGCTCATTAATGCAATAATGGAAATTTTGCCAAATAGTTTGTACAAGAGCAGCGCCACAATAAGTGAAAAATAGTTTCAGAAGCTTCATCACAAAAAATAAAGTTAGTGTCAGTATTGGGTTTAAATTTTTTAAGATACTTTTTGCACGGTAAAATCTGTGAATTAACTTAAAGGACACTTCTTTAACTTTATTGGAGATTAAATGAGTCACATGATTCCAATATGAAAAGGCACATGGTAATGAAATTATGTATTTTTGGAAACGAGATCTTATAGATTTATTAATATTATGGGAATATGAAGAAAAACAAATATTCCCCGATAGGAGAATGTATTGGAGTAAGAGAGTATAACTGATTATGATCAAGCCTTAGGCTTTGTCTTAATTGCTTGCACACACGCACGCACACACGCACGCACACACACACACACACACACACACACACACACA
>VXCM01000706.1:244539-282687 GCA_014773175.1 Lucifuga dentata
CCCCCAATCTCTTCCCTTCACACACACACACATAAACACACACCAGTGTAGTCACTACCCCTCCATCTCCAATATCCTCTATACATCCCCATTAGGCTCCCAAATCCCCTCTCTCTGCCAACCCTCTCCTGAGCGTTGGACCCCTGTTTGTTGTCAGCTCCTCAATGGTGCTAAGCAGGATTTAGGAGGCTGAGAGAGAATTACCCACAGGAGATTAGAGCTTCCTGTCTGTCTGCCTGCAACCCCAGTCTCAGGTTAAGGTGGGGTTCAAGTACAGAACAAGCTATCACACATGCTTCTTTGTCAACTGTATGATGTAGAGCTCAAGGCAGGTTTTACTGTTACAGGCTCAACCTGTTATTGCAATACGGCAGCCCTGTGTGTGTGTGGTGCCATACTGGTTCCCAGCTGCTGGCATTGGTTTACATTCAGTCTTATTGCCGTGTTATGTTTTTTGGTTAGTTTGCAGTTATATTTTTGGTTTGTTCTAAATGTTTGAGCTTTTGATATTGCTCCTAAAAGTATATTTGTAGGCATTTTTAGCAAGACTTGCTGAGAGAGACTGACATGAATATAACGTAAACGTGCAAACAACAGGCAGAAAATCAACACAAAGACAGAAAAAAGCAAATTGATGAAATGAAATAAAACTAATGAATTAAAATAAAGAATTTAAAGAGACTGCATTTTATAATGCTTAATAGCAGTCAGCTATTTAGTGATTTTATTGCTGTTGGTGTAATGTTGGTGTATTTAAGTAATTTTCTATTTGGAGAAAGAAATCTTGTTTTCTATAAATCATTCTAAATAGTAGATATTGAGCTTTGCTTTTCATCAACATATGTTTTGATATTGTAAAATGCATGATGGGATTTTAAATATTAATGTCATAATGAGTATAGAAGTCCCACATAGTGGTTATTGATTTATGTGGGAGCATGAAATTTTTAAAAGCAATTTTTAAAATTACAATGCAAACTTTACAAGATCATGTTTGAAATGGCCTCTATACCCATATTAGCCAGTCAATAAACCTTGTCTCGATAAATAATAATTGTTGCAAAGTTTAAAAGACAAATCCTTCATCTTTTTGACTTGCTAATACAGAAAGATTACATTATTATTACATTTGTTAAATTTATTTAGCTTTTTTAAGTCGGCAAAATTGAAATTCAGTATAGGTAAGCAGTCAATTTTTTCTGTATCCATATTCATTGACAATGACACCAACCACTTTTCCTCCATCCTTCAGAGGCATGGGAAATCCCATTCGAGGAGATTTCAGACCTGCAGTGGGTGGGCAGTGGAGCGCAGGGTGCCGTCTTCCTGGGAAAACTGCATGGACAGGAAGTAGCTGTGAAGAAAGTTCGGAATATCAAAGAGACAGACATCAAGCACCTGCGCAAGCTCAAACACCCGAACATCATCACTTTCAAGTTAGTAGCAATGATGTGCTGGAATTTTTTTTTTTTTGCTAATATTGCATGATTTATTTGATTATCATGCAGACTTTAAAAACAGTCTGTGAATTTTCCATACTCCTATTTCCAGTTACCCACATTTTTGTACTCTAATTCTGCCAATGCCTTTTATAATTACTGTCAATTATTTAAAAAAAAAAAAAAATCAAGAATTATCTAATACAGCCTTAAGTTGATCAAATGTTTAATTATTTATTCAGTTTAAATGGATTTTCAAAAGGTTTCTTAGGCTCAGGTTGTAAAATGTTCTCAAACCAGCAGGAGTGATTCTGACATCATTAAAATCAATAAAAATGTGGCAGTTGTAAATTTTCACTACTTGCACAGTAACAACTGTTTTATATTTTTTTCCAAACCTTCTCTGCATACTTCTCCACTTTTTTAGGGGAATCTGTACTCAGGCTCCCTGTTACTGTATCCTCATGGAGTACTGTGCCCAGGGACAGCTGTATGAGGTGCTTAGAGCAGGCAGGAAAATCACCCCTTCCCTGCTCATGGACTGGGCCATGGGGATTGCTGGGGGCATGAACTACCTTCACCTGCACAAGATCATCCACAGAGACCTCAAGTCACCCAAGTGAGTTTTGGAGTAATTGCACTGTCACATTTAAGCTCTGTGATTCAAGTGTAACTCAGAATGATATAGCACACAGGTCATGGTATAGTACGACTAAAGCCAAGGACCAAGTTACCGTAGATAGTTCAGTGAAAGTATTAAAGTAAAATTGTATTCTGTAACTCAAAATAGTTTCCAGTGCACTGTAACTACAAATTGTAAGTTTCTGGACTTCATGAAATGATCCATGGTCACATTACAAATTTGTTTTGAATCAGACTGAAAACCCACGTCTGGGTGGTGTAGATGAGTTTAATTTTTACTAGTGTTCAGTGAAATTAAAGCCCATGTTGAATAAAATGAGTGAAAGCTAATGTGTGAGTCTCAGGAAACTGTTAGGTGAACTGTAAGATAAGAGATCGCTCATTATGCCTCAGGTAATGCAGTTGGGGAGCATAGGGATTATGGTTTGTGTTATCTGTCCATCATTCTAAAGTCCAACAGCACAAGTGATATTTCATAGAGTACTGGTCAAAAAACTGGAGTGATTATGTATATTTGTAATATATCCCGGTAACTTGAGCATACAATTGACCTAACTGAATAATCAACAGCACTTTTGTAATTTTATAAGGCACTGTGTTACTAATTTGACCGATAGATACTTGTATCATTTATGTGGCACATCATGTTCATTTGCATATTGTTTTTTATCACTCTATTTAACTGAGCTGTTCTTCATTTTTGCACACATATTAAATCAAACCAGCAAGTATAAACTTGAGGAATGACATCCAGCATTTAATTCCAGTATGCTGATCACGTATGATGATTCAGTGAAGATCTCTGATTTTGGCACATCTAAGGAGCTTAGTGACAAAAGCACCAAGATGTCCTTTGCTGGTACGGTGGCCTGGATGGCTCCTGAGGTCATACGCAATGAGCCCGTCTCAGAGAAGGTGGATATTTGGTAGGTGTCAAACCCTTTTAAACTGTCCTATTGCATTTCTGCACCTCTTCAGTTTTCTTATATGATTTGCCTAATCTGTCATTAAATCAACACAGAATCTCATAGTTATAGCCTACTTTACCATACAGCACAGTATCCTATTTCCAGAAAATCTATTCAGTACTATGTACAATATCTCATTACATGAAATTGCATAGGCCCTCTACCATATCTGATGGGTTGGCCTGTGTTAAGAACTAATCTCCCCTACTCTCTCTCTCTCTCTCTCTCTCTCTCTCTCTCTCTCNTCCCCCTCCCTCCCTCCCTCCCTCCCTACATCACTCTTCTCCATCCTGAAAGGAACGCTGGCTAATTTAATAATTGATTTGCCAGATGCTGCAGTGCTCAGGAGAGGCTGGAATAACCTTCCAAGCCCGTGGATACTTTGGCCCAGTGCCAGCAGTGCATTAGCAGGGATGTGAAAATAGGATTAAAAAGCTTTTGATGTAGGAAGAAAGCAAAGCACGAGTGTATACTGCACAGTTTTGTATAAATTTATGTAAAATACTTGAGCATGCTCTATACCACAAAAGAGAAAGTAAGAGAGTGAAAATTTGCAGTGAAGAATTGTGTTTTCTGTATTTAGTTTTGCTGTAACATTTGGATCAGAAAATAAAGTTAATCTCACATTCCTACAAAGTACTAAAATAAAATAGCCAGAAGTAAAATGTAACATAAACTAACACAAAACTACAGTCTATAATCTAACAAAAAAGTAAACCAGATCTATAGAAATATATGATGGGCTTTTACATTGTTGTACTGTTACTTTTACTTACTGTAAATAAAGGATCTGAATACTTCCACCTCTATCTGAATCTATCAAAAATTGGCTCAAGAAGATTAGTCATGTTGCTCTGGCACATATTAATTTGCTGAATGATATTATATTATACTATATATAAATGTCACACATCAGCCTAGTTTTAATCCATCATCTACTGTAATTTACATTAATCTCTTAGCCTGTGGTGAAAAATACATGCAGTGTCCCAGTCTTGTGAAAACATCATTATAGCCTCCTCAAACATTGACACCATCAAAACAAACAAGGAGATGGGAAACTCTAAAAATAAATGTGAAGATCACACACACCCCCCAGTGCTGTGTGATGCTATTGGCACCTTGGTTACACCTTGGTTACACCTTGGTTACATGGATCACGATAGCAGCCAAAGGCATAGCAGCAACAGACTTTCCTTAGTTACCTTCCCATGGGCCTCCTATCCTCTGTATCTCCTATCCAGCAGTGGTAGAGCTCATCAATCAAACTACACATAATGATATGAAACATCGCATGTTGTTGTTGGTGAATTAGACTTTTTTTTTTTTTTTTTTTTTTAATCAGTGTCTTGGAGCTGTGACACATATCTGAGAAGGCATTAAAAAATCACTTAACAGCATTACTGTTGCAATATACAGTACATATTATAGACATTTATTATACCTGACCTGACCTGACCTGACCTGACCTGACCTGAACTGATCTGACCTGACCTGATTATACATATAGGGCTGCAAATAATAACTATTTGCATTATTGACTAATCTATTGATTATTTAATTAATTGATGACTTATTTATACAAAATATTAAAAATAGTAACAATCCCCAAAACAGGCTGCCAGACTGAAAGTGGCATCTTCAAACAGATGAATTTGTCTGAATAGTAGCTTAAAACCCCAAATTATTCAGATTACAGTTACATGAAACACAACAAATCCCGCATTCAGAAGCTAGTCCCTTTACTGTTCATATCTGTGTACTTTTCTGCTTTACACATTTTTATATAAACTTCTTGACGCATTGTGGGCAAGCGTCATCTTATACAATGTGCCAAATATACAACAGAAGCAAAACATCATTCCTTAGCATAGCTTTTCATTATACCACGCTGATAAAACCATGTTGTAATTTAGTGTAAGTTACCAAAGACCAGCCAGCAGCATTGGCATGACAGACATTTATGGAACTGACAATCCATCAGAAATGACATCAGAAATGACTGATTGCTGAGATTGCATTAGTAAAGGCAGGGTTTATTCCTGAGTCATGACAGTTCAGTTATGCTGCCCTTCATCACTTCACACATTTACCAATGTGCTGCATCTCTCTGCAGGTCATTTGGTGTTGTGCTGTGGGAGATGTTGACAGGAGAGGTGCCCTATAAAGACGTGGACTCCTCTGCTATCATCTGGGGAGTCGGCAACAACAGCCTGCAGCTGCCTGTACCTGATAGCTGTCCCGACAGCTTCAAACTCCTCCTGAGGCAATGCTGGTGAGCAGGCAGGAGGGTNGAGAGAGAGAGAGAGAGAGAGAGAGAGAGAGACAGAGAGAGGATGAGCTTGAGTGAAAAAGAATGATAGGGAAAAGAAAAGTTGAGGTTTTAAAAGGAAGTAAAGAACTGAAGACATTAAAAATCTGAGACAGTGAAAGTGGTCAGGGAAATGGAAGAGAAGAAATGGATGAAAAAATTAAAAGAATTGTAAACAAGAGAGAGGTCTAGGTCAGATAGAATTTTAGTGTCACATTGAATTTTAACAAAACATTTGTTTAAATTATTCACAGGAATTGTAAGCCAAGAAACAGACCCTCATTCCGACAGATTCTCCTGCATCTTGACATCGCCTCAGCCGATATCCTATCTACCCCACAAGAAACTTACTTCCAGTCCCAGGTAGGCTGGCTTTGTCAATAGATCTAACTTAAAAAATAAATTAAAGCGCTGTCTACCTTCTTTCAGTATTTTATTTTATTTTTTGTAATTTTATTTTTTTATTCAGCACCATTTCATACAGTCAGTGTGGCTACAGCAGCACTGCAGGGGTTCTGGGCCTCTTCAGAGCCGCTAATAATATTTGTCCTTTCATTCACAATATGTTATTTGTGGTTTAGTGACTATCATAGAGAATCATGCTGGATTTCTGGCTAATGCAAGAGCCTTTTCACCCTCCAAAATGTCAAAGCAGAATAATGTTGTAGGTACAGTGGGGCCCAAAAGTCTGAGACCACATTGAAAATCTGTGATGTTTTCCATGTAAATCTGGAAATAATCAGAAAGTCTGACATCACAAGAAGCTCTTTGGAACATTGTCAAATCATGCTGGGATAACTTGGGTCATCAGGTTTTGCACAAACTTGTGGAGTCATGCCAGCTNACATTTTTCAAAGATTCAACTTTTCACTCAAATTGTTAAGATGATATTATCATTTGTAATAAAAAAAAATCTGGTATTAAATTCAAAAAGAATGCAAAATAGAAGCATTTTCACAATGGTTTCAGACTTTTGGACCCCACTGTATGTGTGCTAGAGTAGGATGGGCATGTTGGTGTTTTGGTGTCTGCAGGTAAAGGGTTTATTTACATTCACAAGTACAGAGACATGTAGGCACAAACAGTAACCAACAACCTCTTCATTACAAAACACAACCATTTCTCCTCTCCTGTCTACCGTTAACCTTAGATCCTTCATTTCTCCCTGATTCCCTTCCCCCCATATCTCCTGCTTGTTTCTCTGCTCTCTGCCCCATAATGGATTTTTTTTTTTTTTTTTTTTTTTTTTTTTGTGATGTTAGAAAGACGTATTTGCTGCTGGGTGTATTGATTGCTTTAATGGTTGGGAGCAAAAGAGCAAAGAGAAAGAAAGAGAGAGCAAGAGAAAGAGCAGGCTGGAGATGTAGAAGAGGGTCCACAGAGTCCATTAGCTTAATAAGAAGAGCATCACTTGTGCCCAGACAGAAATACACACATACACACCAAGTACACACACATGCATGTGCACACACACTCAAACACTCATATCTACCATTCTTTGTCCTTTGATATGACAGGTATCAGATAACAGCTGTCGTGCTCCATAGTGCACAAGAACATGCCAATGCTGCATTTTTTGTGTTCATATCATGTCAAGTCAACTTGTGTTCAATTTTGATATTTGAGCATTGATTATTATGCTACAGCTTAATGGCTTTTATTTCACTGCTACACATTAACCTCATTTTCACAACAAATCACTATAGTTATTTTACCTGACAAAGCAGAAGTACTAGTCATAGGAGGAGGAGGAGGAGGAGGAGGAGGAGGAAAGGGAGGATGAGGAGGAGGAGGAGGAGGAAGAGGAGGAGGAGAACGACGACTTGGAGTAGTAGTAGAAGTAGTAGTAGTAGAAGGAGTTGTAGTAATGTGAGAGTTGTAATAGTAGTAGTAGTAGTTGGAGGAAGAGGAGGAGGAGAAGAAGGAGAAAGAGTAGGGTTAGTATGAGTATGAGTTGTAGTAGTAATAGTTGCAGCTAGTAGTAGTAATAGTAGTAGTTGTAGTAGTAGTAGCAGCAGAAGGAATAGCAGTCTGATTAATAGGAGTAGTAAGAGTACAAGTTGTAGTAGTCATAGCAGTAGCAGCTGGAGTAAGGGAATGAGTATTACTCAGCAGTAGGAGCTGAAGCAGTAAAAGTTCAAGTTGTATTAGCAATAACAGTAGCGGTAGTAATAGTATGAAGAGGTTCAGTAGTAGCAATAATACTATTATTAGTATTAGTAGTAATAGTGGTAGCGATGGTGCAGAAATAGTAATTACAAGACAAAGAAGACAACTATAGGCCCAATTTATAAATTAATCATCTGAACAATACTCTTACTTGTCAGTCAGTACAAAGTGTTTTCTGTAAGATGTTGGACGTGCAGCTAGTTAAAACCTGCTCTCATTGATTTGTTGTATGTTTCCTGCCAGGTGGAGTGGAGAGATGAAGTGAGGCATCACTTTGAGAAGATCAAGTCTGAGGGGACGTGTCTTCACAGGCTGGATGAGGAGCTGATCAAACGACGCAGAGAAGAACTCAGGTTAGCAAAGAAATATAGCAACATGAACACACACACAAAGTGGATGGACAACTTAAAATGTAACAAGCTACCTCAGTATGAACGGCCTTGCAATGTTTCATATTTTCATACATGTCCCCCTTCTCTCCATACAGACATGCACTGGATATTCGCGAGCACTACGAGAGGAAACTGGAGAGAGCCAATAATCTCTACATGGAGCTCAATGCTATCATGTTACAGCTGGAGATCAAAGAGAAAGAGCTGCTCAAGTACGGATACTCACATTGATTTGTACTTTACAATTAACTTTACATTTTGTACTACACTAAGTAGTCACAGAAATCAAGGAGGCTTTGGGATGTACTGGATAATGTATTCCAGTCCAAGCTATAGTAAACATTAATCACTGTAAATAAATGCCAACTGATTAATAAGTCATATCACACAAATATCTGATTCGTCAAATACTTATGTTCTAGTCCCACATGCAGTACTGTGAAAAGATATGTATTGTCTTAAGCGTCCTAAGTAAGGGCATAGAAAGTTCATCCATAATGTGAAGCACCTGGCCATTACATCAGGCCACACAATGCCATCGCATGTAACAAAGTGCTTTTTTATGCCATTGTCAGCATCCATTGGCATCTATTAAACAAGTATCGGATTTGTGTTTAAACATCAGGAGGGAGCATTCACTGGATAAAAAGTACCCAGGCTGTTTCAAGCACCACAGTACCAGACAGGCAGCTTCCTCCAACTCAATGGAGAAACTGATGAAGAAACGCAACGTACCTCAGAAACTTCCCTCACACAGCAAAAGGTGAGAAGGATAGTTATTTGAACTTGCAGTATTGGAGAACACGTATTGTTATTTATTCTGTCCCTGTCTTCTCCAGGCCGGACTTACTAAAATCAGAGGTCATCCTTCCCAAACTGGACTCCTCAATGACCCAGGTCACAATCCCCAACAAGGGCTCTACCTCCCCTGGACGTTCACGCCGGGGGAAGCCCCGCTACAGAAAGGCTGGCAAAGGCAGCAGTGGAGACTTGGCTCAGCTGAAAGCCACCCTCTCTTCTTCCTTAGCCATAGTCAACAGCACCTCATCTGTTCCCAGCAGCAAGCAGCATCTGGACCCCAGTGCAGCCCTCAGGGGCCTGCAGCATGACCTGCTGCTGAAGAAGATGTCTTCCTCCAGCCCAGATCTCATTTCAACAACCTTAGAGGCTGAGGGGCGGAGGAAGGGACAGGTGAGATCAGGGCTGGACAGAGGGGGCAGTCAGAGTGCCTCAGCTGGACTGGAGGGAGACACAAGAGTGGAAGAGCAGGAGGAGGGACCGGATGTGGGTGTAGTGACTGACGACCAACCAGAGACGCCTCCACGCAGTGACACGCCCAGCGAAGATGCAGCATCTATTCCATTCTCGAGTAGCCCTGACTCTCCTTGTGGCAGGGGAGCAGCTGCAGGAAGGGGGTCTGTGCTTGGGAACCCCCGTGTTCCCCATGAGGGTGAAGAGAAAGAGGATGGGACAGCAATTACACGTTCACCCAGAAGTCAACGCCTCACGCCTTCAGCACTGCTCTACAGAGCAGCTGTGACACGCAGTCAGGTAAGAGCTGTTCTCTTACAAGAGAACAATGAAATAATTTGGCAATGAGAGGTTTAGGAGAAGTCAAACCTATTTCTAATTAATTTGTTGCCAGTTAAGCAGCTTTTATCCTTTTACCCACTGTTAGCCATCTATGTACCCATCAGGGTTATATCTAACCAGAAGGCTCAGAAATCTTGGCAGAATGATGGGGGTTTAATGTGTAGGGAAGGAAAAAAAAAAAAAAAGGGAAATTCTGTTCTTGGTAAATATTACTAAATTATTTACTGTTATTTTTACTGTTCTCCACAGAGACGTGGAGTGTCATCAGAGGAAGAGGAGGGAGAAGTGGATAGTGAAGTGGAATTGCCAAGAAGACGGTAAGGGTTATCTAATATATGGTAACACTGTAATCAGCCAAACAAAACAGTTGGTATTTTCATCTTTCAATGATAGCCATTATGAATAATTATGCAAGTAATACATACCAATGGTATTCTTCATGTTGTATTTACTCTCATATTAATCTGTTTTTCTACAAGACGTCCCGTTAGCATGACCAAGTGCCAGTCCCTGTCAACCTTCAGCTCAGAGAACTTGTCCGTCTCAGATGGCGAGGAGGGAAACACCACAGACCACTCCCACAGCGGCACACCTGATGTGGTCAGCACCAACACAGATGAGCGTCTAGACGACAAAAGCGACGACCTGCTGTCCCAAGGCTCGGAGATTCCCGCTGACCCATCTGACCCGACACAGCTGGGCTCTGATGGGCTGTCTGAGAAGGAAGCCATCCTACGGCAAGTCAAGACCCATCTCGTCAGTGACCATAATTATGAGGTAGGTAGAAGAAGGTGGAAAGATGACAGCTTTTCACCCTTCATTACTGGTCAATATTAAAGAATTTGTTTTTATTCTAATTCAGATAATTAATGCTTTTGATCTAAACCAGGGTCTGTATGATGACTCGGACTGTGACAGTGCTGAACTGGACCATTCAGGAAGTGTCGAGCCCAGCCGACCTCCAACCAACTGGTGAGGAAAATGAATCCACTCAGAGACCCACAGACTTAAGCTATCTGGCCTTGGAGTGGACTTTTCTCTTTACAGACCTTAGCATATGCTGAGACATGATCAGGGACGTCATAATGAGGCTGTGAATGATGGACAAACACTGACACAGAAAATTACTTTGAAGCTGGTAGTTGTGCTCAAAAACTGATATACTGGGGACAAAATCTGAGAAATCACATTCCTTTTGAGCTAAATGCTTCACAGGGATGTGAAACTGAATGGAGGGTGGGGGTGTCCAACTCCCTCTGCTCCATCGGTAGCACCAGGCTCATGACCCGCTTCAAGAACACATCAAGTGGTGCCTCATTGACAAAGGCCTCAGTCAATAAGGGCCGTCTCCCTAAATGTCTGTTAATGTCACTTATCATCTTCCATGTTGATTTTATTTTTCTTATGTCTCACATGAAAATGTGTCATGTTGTTTCACATGATGTCATATTTCTGCAAAATGTTTCCGTTATGAGAACACCATTAGGAAATTCTATCAGGGCTTCTGTAATGTTACCAGTTGTTAACAGTTGCTGATGTTGCTGCTTGCACTTAATTTAGTAATGTACTGATTTTTCTGGGATCATTGTGTCATATGGCATTTTCTCTCAAAATGTTATGCACTGGTTAATTTATTAATCTTCTACTGTAAATTCATTTGATATTTAAAAATGTTTACATCTTCATTTGTATTTATAGTTTACATTTTTATTTATGTTTGTCTTGGGGATTATGTTGCCATTTTCTAATCCTGTGTTTTAATATCAGTGTAAATACCTGATGTTGTAAAATGAACAAATTTTTAAAATGTGAGATTGTATAATTTAATGGTGCTGATGTTTTTAATTAGGTGGCACTACCCTGTTTGAACCTCATAAAGCTTATGGTTGTAGAACGTAGCTGCTGTTCATGTCTGAGCATCAAAACACAAAAAAAGAGGGATGTGAACAATGAAAAAGCAATATGTCCGCTATGGTGTCATAGGTCAAAGGAAGCACTGTTTTTTCATTTAGAGCAGACATGCTTTTATTAGTATTACAGTGTTTACTGTATTAAAATGCAATACCAGGTTGAAAACCATTCTCTGTGCATCTCAGAGTGTGCATAGCATGCTTGTGAAAAAAGTATGAATCGCTTATTGGAAATTTATGATTCAAAACACTGAAACTGAAACTGTTTGTAATTCAGATCAGAGTGAAATATTACCTGTAGCTCCATCCATATAGAAGAACATCACAGCATGTTGGATATGGATGACAGGGAGAAAAACACAACAAAACACTTCCAAACTACAGTTTAGAATAAGTCAAAATTCTGATTAAATTTATGGCCATCTGATTTGATGATGTTGAAGCTTAGATCTTTTTGGGAAATGAATTCCTGTGTCATAATTTATGCAAACATTCTAATTCTGTATTTCACTGTAGTAGTGGTTAATCACAGAGCAACGGCTCACTTATATATGAGAGAAAAAAAATGATGTAAGTTACTTTGACATTGAGAAAAACAGATTGACACAAGGCTTTCCCACCTTCCTGTTAAAAAAAAAAAAAAATCTATGTAGATTTAGTTAGTCCACTCCCAAGGCTCACTTAAACACTGCAAGCCCTCAGGTTCTTCAAAAAATGTCCAAATGTTGGCTGACAGAGGTGTTTTGGACAAGGCTGATTTTAAATAAATTATGGAAGATTCATGCATAATAGACATTAAGACACAGAAAACAGGTTTTGATGTGTTTTTTTTTCCTTGACATGCCTTCTTAGAGTATGTATTTCAATCTGACTTACAATTAGAGAATATTGCATGTAGTGTCATTAACCCAACTAATCAGGTCCCACTCAGTAAGCTACAAATGGCAGCTTGTTTTTCAAGTCTCCATGGTATTTATTTTTAAAGTTTCAATTTATAGAGCATTTGAAACTGAATGTGCCCCCAAGATTTAATAATAGAAATCCTTAAGCAGGATAAATGTTGCCAAAAGCAAAACTACTGCCCTCTAGCGTCTCAACTGTGGAGGTACTTGTGTTTCCCATGATGCTGATTCAAACAACCCTATATGAACAAAATGTTTGCTTTTTATACTGCATTATGTATTGTAACTGTACAACGAATATATTTAATAAACTATTTAAAATAAAATCAAACCTTCAAAAGCTGACTGAGAAAACCTCAAGACAAATCCAGGTTTTAGCATTTCACATCTTTATTTCTGTGTTTTTTTAAACAATTTTGTGGCACCCAGATCTACAGTCTCAAAAAAACGTAGTTTTCTTTCCTGCAAATAACAAATAAAATTAAATCTGACTTGAGCAAGGCAAAGAGCAGGAAACTAGTGTTAACTCACAACCCTTTCTTTGTCTAGTTTCAGAGCTTAATTGATTCAGTTATCAGCCTCATCAAATCAAATAAACAGACCAGTCAGTGTTCAGGAGTTAATCTCCTTTGGTAGTTAAAAAAAATATTTCCTCCATTTAAAACAAATATTCCAACATTTTTAGTATATATCAGTTCTTTACAAAAAAAAAAGCGAGGACAACCCTCTGCTTCTTATCCCTAGAGCCAGGCCCTCCCCGAAAAACCTCCCATCCCAGCGAAATATCAGCACATAATTGTAGGATCAGGAGAGGAAAAACAGGAATGACGGAGAGGAAAGAAAAGTGACATGCTATGTTGTTCACATCGTAAATTATGTGAATAAATTCAATTGTGAGTGTTAAGAGTAATTTGTCATCATAACCAAATATAATCAATGACAATACATGTACAGCTACATATTCTTATTGGTGACAAATGCATACTTCATTTTACAAGCATTAAAACTGAGAGTGATAGAGGGAGACGCTGTGTATATCTAAAGCAAGTGTAGATGAAACGGATACCTTAACTGTTGGATCCAGGTGAGGAAGGAGGGGTATATAAACAGAATTAAACAGTCATTCTATTCTCATTTTTGATATTTTATTTTCTTTTTTGTCTTCTTTTTAAAGAAACTCACTGTACATAACTAAACCTATATGCCTATTCAGAATTTACCAACACTATTCTTATGTGATGGCAAACAAAGAAAAGGGAAGAGAGCAAGGTTCCATAAAAAAAACGTCTAATAAATCTGTAAAACCTCCAACTCGACTCAAAAAGCAGGAATTAAAAACCAAATTGTTTTCATATTTTGACTAAAAATAAAACAAAAAAAAATAAATAATGAACAAAGCAGATCAAATCAGTGTTGGTTGACAAGATTTTAACTGAGGGAGAGGCAATGTAATATATAACCTTTTACATTGGATAGTTGCATTGACTGCTCATGGTAGCCGATGATATAAAAGTGAGATTTAGTGCAGATGCAGTGTGTTATCAGTTGGCTGCCAGTCCTGTGGCCTCAGAGGAAAGCCTGGAGACACAGACAGAAAGAGACACACACCAGGAGACCAGGGAGGAAGAGAGAGAATAAGGCATGCAATCAGAAAGACTACATCAATGTCAACTTCATTTACATCGCACTATTAATAAAATGATAGATAAGCAGATTCTCTCAATTATTAAACAGGAAATGTACAGAGTACGGAAGCTGAACTGATTGGATGCATTTGTATTCCTGTTACCATGCAAATATAAATCAGATGTAGTTGACAAAGGTTTATCAACTACATTATCAAAAGGGTGATTTGGTGCTTTTGATACCTGAGGGTGGATTACTTGCACTTGCATTTATTACAACTGTTGCTTACATGAGCAAAAAATCATGAGGGTACATATGCACATTATGACACCTCAGCACAGTCACTTCAAATTCACTGCATGGAACCTATTCCCATAAATACAGAGTTAACATGTGACATCTTAAAGAGAGCTGCTACCTGAGCACAGCTTACACAAACAAAAATGCTCCAATAAAACAAGTTTGTTCAGTGAAAGAATTCACTGCCCATGCTAATTTAAGTCCTTTAAAAATATAATGCACTCAGTACGTGATCTTTTACAAAGAGGCCAAAATCAAGCTACAGGTGTTTCTTCTTACCACCTCTGTGTGTGCAAATTTGTTGGGTGCGTTTGTTTTTGTTTTAAGCGTGGCATAGTATGGCCAGATACAAAAGCCAGTGCAGGTACGGACAACAACAAAAATTGTCAGTACTTCAGTAGTAGTAGATGACTTATGTTTCCATCATTAGTAAGGGGAAAGCCTTCGCCTTTTAGACTTGGAGCCCAGCTCTGAGGCAATTTTGGGTTCAGCAGGGATCGAGTGTGCAGGGTTATTGGCCCCGCTGACAACATGGAGGGCCAGAAGAGGGAGGGGCTTGAGATTGAGGAGACTTGACACACAGGCAGGAGAGCTGGGGAGCAGGGAGTCAGTGGAGGAAGAAGAGGAGGAGGAAGAGGAGGGAGGAGGTGGCCCTGAAGCCAACAAGGACAGAGGGATGGAGGCTGAGGGGGGCACCACACAGGAGGAGGAAGAGGAGGAAGAGGAGGAGGAGGTAGCAGCAGAGGAGGTGGTGGTAGTAGTGGTAGTAGCAGTAGTAGTAGTAGTAGAAGTGGAGGGAGGGCACAGGCTGGTCTGTTCAGGGTTCAAGGAGGAGGGAGGAGGTTTAGAGGACTCTACACTGTAGAAAGAGAGACAAGGAGAGAGGACAACACAGTCGGGATGGATCACAGGGCAGGCTGATGAGCAACGGGGAGGAATTGACACGGGTGGGAGTAGGGCTGAGGGGAGAAATCAGTCAGTGATGTGATCAAATAAAAGTCCATGATAGAGGACTGAGAACAAAATGTTCATTAGAAATAAATCGGAGGATTGCATCCCAAAAAGAAATAAAGACATTTCTTGTCTTCTTGTGGTGAATTAATGAATAGGTAAGTAATGAACGGAAAAAGAGAATGAATGCAAGTGCAGTCTTGCAGAGAGCTACAACATGCCAAAGTATTTAAATGTGGCAATGTTGGCAAATAAATTCCTCTGCTCTTCAATTAGTCACACATTCTATGACAATTGGGTTTTGGGTGTGTGGGATCAGAGAACTGACATAAAAAAATGTGACAGCCAAGTAGAAGGGCATGGGACATAACGGCAGCATGAACGACCAAATTTAGAAAGAAATAGACTAGGTAGGTTGGAATGATCTAAGTTGTTTCTACAATTTAGAGACTACGATGTTGAGAAACCATGTTGATGTAGAGAGATAATGTGGCTTAAAGACTAACTAACGCAGCTTGATCACCTGTCTGGAGCTACAATGGCTGCCCTGTATTTCTCACCTGGCATTGATGAGGTACTCCGCGAGACTTATGCTTCCAGGGGAGCCGGTGATGGTGACTTGGCGGTCAGTAGATCCATCTACCGGATTTGCAATCTTGATCTGGGCACCAGACATTTGTCTGATCTCATTGATCTTGGCCCCCTGGCGGCCGATGATGCACCCAATAAGCTGCAGTAGAAATGAGCAGGAAAAGAAATGACTCAAATATTCAACACCCCTTGAACATAATGAACACGTACCTCTTGTAAATGTATACTTGTAATTATGTGAATGTGATTATGTGATATGTGAATGTATATGTGATATGTGAATGTATACTGAATACCTTGAATTTATAAAGACTGAATTAATCTTAAATATGTACAAGTGGACAAACACCATTTATGTTTTCAATTTAAAATCATTGTGTTGCTGGTTAAACCAGATAGATATTAAAATACTATGATCTTAGAATAATGTTGATGAGAAAGCATGCATTACTGCCGATTTGTATCGAGAGTTAATTTAACTGTTTAGTCATAGAAACTGACTTGTTTTGGAAGTACTTACATCATTTGGAATGGTCATCTCATGGGAACTAGTTTGTGCAGAAGCATCTATCCCTGACAGAAAAACAAGAGAATGATAACCAACAAATAATCAAACAAAATAATATTGTAATATACAAATCAATCTACACAACATGAATTATACAGAACCAGGATGACAGAGAGCATCAAATGGCATTATTTGGACTAAAACTGATGACGGATTAGTAAGGTTGTATTTATGAGTTTGTATTTCTGCCACCCAGTGGTCAAAGCAGGTTAATGCAGCTTTATTTGTGGTCTTAACCTGCTTGGATGCACTGCAGTCAGGTAATAGCCCAAGTGATAAAAGTTTTTCTGAACTTATTAGAATGCTCTAGCTGAGGTAAATGAACATTAAATGCCTTTACCTGTTTGGTAAGCACATAACTAATAATCTTAATGCCCAGACACCACATTAATTATTATATTAATTAAAACGGTACAATATAATAATTAATATTAGATATTAGCATCATAATCTTTCTGACTAATCTTCCTTCTGGGACGTGGGCCTTGTCATGCTGCATACCAGTGAATCCCTGGTTGCTTGGTGCGATGTGGAAAGGGCCCTGCTGCATAGCCAACTGGTGCAGCTTGGTGAGCTGTGGAGAGATAGCAGCAGAGGAAGACTGAGAGTGAGAGAAGGGGCAGGGAGAGAAATGGAGAAAATGGAAAACATAGGAAGGAGGACAAACAACAAAAATCAGTCAGTACAAACAACTACATAGACAAAGAACTTCAAAAAAAAAAAAAAAAAAANAAAAAAAAAAAAAAAAAAAGATTTCATACAAATCACAAAACACCCTGGTGTAAAAATCTTAAAACATATATCACTTGTGTCTGACAATTATTTTGTTTTAAGACTTGTCTGTGTAGGGTACCCTGTAGTACTCCTCCAAAGTGCAGGCTGATTCCTTTGCTTATTTTTTCTTGCAGTCTTCAGGGTCATGGCAAAGTCACAGAACAGGAAGGGGAGCACTCAATATGCAGAAGCATAACCAACACATGCCTAGCCAACAAGACCCAAAGACCCTGTGTCACCATTATTAACTTATCTTTAGTTGCAATAAAGCACTTCCAAAGTGAAGAGAAATGAAAGATAAAATGATCACACACTTTTTAACAGCCTAAACTCTAAAAGATTTAACAGTGTGAGTTTTATCATGTATTTTATGTCTGACTGGTACTTCCTTGCTCTGCTGCCAATGATCAGTGTAGGGTAAGGAAAATAATACATGGTCTATGGCATCCAATGATCATGAAGAAAAATCTACAGCTCGTTAAAAAAAAAGAAAGAATAACTGAGTTGAGACAAGAGGGCAGAGCACAAGACACAAAGTAAGAGGAAGGGTTAAGGAAAGGGAAAAATAACATGTTTATATGAACAGACTAATGAAAGAGACATGAAACAACACAGAACAAAAAGGAAACAGAAAGGGTGAGCAGCAGGAAAGTTATTATTCATGGAATGGTGGAGAGTCTGGACAAACACAAACAACAAATGTCTGTTCATTAAAAACTCCCTGCCAGTCAACTGAGGAATGACAAACATGTAACAGGGCTTCACTCTAAGGGATTACAAAATCTGGTAATAGTAGGTCAAAGGGAGGGATATATAAATAAAAATTATGTGCTGCAGCACATAAGCTGTAGAACAAACTGTGTAGGAAGACTGCACATTTCAGAAAAAGCAGACTATTTTTGGATGGTGGGGCGCATGTAAAGATGTCTACTGCACTTACATCTGGCTGTGGGATCGCGTGCTGTCCTTGTACGGCATATGCCTGAAACAAATCAAAACAAAGCTTTCACAGGCCTCAACTTTGATTTTATTTGTTCAACTTACAGCTACAGACCTTCTAATTTCTAACTTTTGAAGGATCCAATACATTAAAGCTTTTTATGAATGTATGAAATTTAACTTAAAAAAAAAAAAAAGATTTCAACACTTTTTATTGTCCAAAGTCTCCACATTACTAGGAAGAGAGAAATCTTGAAGAGACACCACAGTGAAATTAGGAAAACCAGACATGAGAGATTTTTTTTTCTTCAAAGAATTAAAGGTTTAGTGAGATACAAAGCCTTGTTAGCGTCAGCAAGCACTTGAAAGAATTTCAGTTCAGATCAACAATAGTGGGAAATAGGCCACCTTACTTTTGAAATCTAATATTTGAAACATAAAACCAAAATCTGGAAAACATACAAAGAGAAAGTCCTGTAATAACCGACCTCCAATGCATATTTCAGTGTAATCAGAGTACTAAAACTCCTCATAACTCATTGAGTCATACTTATCAAGCTCTAATCTAGATTCAAGTGTTTAAAACGGAAGTACCTTCCAAAGCTATTCCTTTTAACCATCTTGCCCAAGGAGATTCCTGCATCAATATTGGATTTCTCATTCTCAAAATGTATCTCTTATTCTAACTAAAGCAAATTCAAGGGCTTTTCATCTATACTAAATAAATAAATAAATAAATCCCAAAGCATATTACCTGAGGAAAAAAATTAGCATTTAAGCCTCCCTATGATCCCAAATTATTAAAAAATATACTCCTCATAAACATACGGTAAGATTCTCCTGTCCTTCTGAAGTGTTGTATACCTGTCCGCCTGCAAAGATGACGGGGGATCCTGAAGGTTTGGGTCGGTAGGGGATAGTGACGCCCTTCGGGGGAGACTGCAAGGGTAGGGGGGGAAGAAAAAAAAAAACAAAACAGAAAAAAGCAGATAATTAGATTGCAACCCAAATCAAACTACAACTGTTGTAAAATCTGAATCATTCCAGACATTAATTTTTTTTATATACAACGTGTCCCAAAAAAATGTATACACACTTCGAATGATTATAACTCAGTCAAACTTTCTTTTTTTACAGGTGCAACTGATTTGAAGTAATGGCAGAAGCAAGACTAAGCAAAAGATTCTACACTTATCTTCTTTAACTTGGATTATAAAACCTAGATATATCTTAATAAACATTGTAAACGTATTTATAATCATTTAGAGTGTGTGTATACATTTTTGGTGACACCCTGTGTGTGTGTGTGTGTGTGTGTGTATATATATATATATATATTTTTTTTTTTTTAATTAATTTATTTTTTTTACTGCTTGTACTGTACATTGTGTTTCAGTAATATCCATGGAGAAAAGTATCAGTGTGGATTTTTATGGCAGGAAAGTTTGGACAGGATTTGGACGGTTTCTCTGTACCTCTAGCATGAACAAAATACTGAAGTTCAAAGGCAGGTTTCAAACAATGACACATTAGAAATGTGGTTCACCAAAGAAATGTCACTAAAACAGACTTTAAAAGCTATTTATTTTAAACCGGACAGTGCTGGCTATTTGGCATCAAGAGGTTTCGGTTGTGCAGTGGGGCATGTGACAGCTGGCATACCTGCAGCAATATGAAAGCTTGGAAATGGGTTGAATGTTATATATCTGACACTAACTAATAAAAAAAAACAACAACCTTAGAACATCTTTAGTCTAAGCCAGCACTGCAATTAACACATTTAATACAATTAATCTACCAGCTAATATCAGTTTCTGCTTCAGTGCATTTATAATTGCACTTACCTCAAGCATGACCACACAGATCTGCTTTACACACTCAATTATAGATTGAGGAGTGCCAGCGATGGTGATGGCACGCTCCGTGGAGTTGGGAAGCATGTCTCCTGCCACTTGTACCTGAGCACCGGTTGACTGTACACAGATGGAGTCAAGTGAGATAAGTAACATTAACTCAAGAATGATTGTGTTCCATCATAAATAACACTGGTAGAAATGTGATAGTCATTTAATGCTACGGGAAATTTAGTTCACACGGTTTTATTTCTTTCCGTATAACATGCTCTTCTTCTTGGACTCTCTAAGTCCTGTATAGTGTAATTTAAAAGGCATTATGCATACCTCTCGGATTTCCTTGATCTTGCAGCCACCTTTCCCGATGAGGGAACCACACTGGCTTGCAGGCACCACAATGCGCAGGGTCACTGGGGGCTTGCTGGTAGCTGTACTGTTTGTCATCGAGCTGCTTATGTCCTGAAAAAATTTGAGAAGAAGGTAAGCCGGATAATTCATCGATCATTCCTCCAGCTGCATAACATCAACAAATATTTCGTAGCAAACATTCCTTTCTCATCACTTTACGTCAGTTTTATGAGAATCCATCTACACTTCAAGATATACAGGTAGGTGTTGTAAATAAATAATACCAAGATAATCAGGAGTTTTAAATATTTTCTGCTGCTCTTTTTGTTAATTCATTTATTTTTGTTAATTTATTTATCTATTTTCCATTTTGCTTCTGAAAATTTACAAATCATTTTTAAGATCTCCTGATTTTAAAAGTATTTAGAATCTATGATGCCAAATCAAGAATATGCACTATGGCAGACATCTGTAGGTGGTGTGTTATTCGGGACCTACCTCTTCCAGTTTTTCAATGATCATGGAGAATGCTTTAAAGATGGCGGTGGTTGGACCTGCCAAAGTAATGATCCTCTCAGGACAATTGCCCTCAGAGATGTTGATACGAGCCCCACTCTAAGAACAAGGAGAGAAACCAGCAATTGAAAGGAGGAATTTGGAAGACTTCAGACAGAAAAGACAAAAAAGCAATTCTGGCAAGTATGCAAGTATGACTACAAATGTAAATATAAAGTAAAACCATATTTGCTGTACATTTACTCAAGTGTAAAGAAGTACACAGAAAAAAAAAAACCTAACCTCTTCTCTCATCTTCTTCACAGATTCACCTTTCTATTAGCGGGAGATCAAATAAACAGATTCACCATCACTTCAAGAAACAGATCTATAAACTCAATGAAAATTTTAATTAGAAATTTTACCTTTCCAATGATGCTTCCTACTTCCTGAAATAAGAAAATTCATTTAGTTAAATTATGCTGTTCAATTATAAATCATCCTTTTACAACTGCAGTTTTACTACCATAGAATTAGGTTTGACTAAATCATCGTAACCACAGGCAATCAAGATTTAAAATATGTGCTTTTCAGTGCCTTTGAAAGAAGAGCTATGGCTATAAAGCTCACAAGTGTCCCTCATTCAGAACTGCCAGAAGCTTCATGGTCCCTGGATATAATCCATTGTAACAATTACGGAAGGTTGAATTACTGGAATAGGCCATTATTCATCATGAATGACTAAATCTGTGGTCTTTAATTTCAATGATCATAAAAAAAAATATTTAGCCAAAAAATAAATAAATAAATCATTCCAGTCACTCCAAGCTTTACTGTATGACACTCATGGACTCTCAGATCTTCAAAACACAGGCATCTGATGCACTTTACATTCCTTGAGACACAGATAAGCAGAATTTATAGATTGCAGTGCTGGGGGCCTGTTTAATTATCAGCTATCATTTTAATAGCTTGTCATTTGGATTTTGAAGACTTATATTTTGGGATGCATCTGAGAATGGTATGTCCACAGTGAAAGTCAATGTTTTAGCATCAAGGTCTGCGTTCTCCTTCCTGCCACATGGAATTAGATTCATTCTAAAAACTGCTAAAACAAGATGACTGTGGGACACAAAATGCAACAAGTGTGGGGACATATATTGGCTTTATAAAGCCAAATTAATTAGCAGCAAGAACAACTGCTATGTCACTTCCTTGTTGCCAATTTTACCAGTTGTCAGAGAGCGAGCGAGAGAGAGAGAGAGAGAGAGAGAGAGAGAGAAAGATGGCTGTGATATCATTTTGTTCAAACTGCTCTGTGATTATTCAGAGAGACGTGCAGTGATGGAGATACACAGAATTTTGATAGTCTACTACTGATTACAGATGTAGAACTCTTATTGCTCTAATGACTCAATGAGTCTGCAGAGTAGCCTACTGCTTTGTAGTCTTGAAGGAATATATTAATAACTGTGGAGAGTCAAGGTTGGAAAATAACATTGATAACACTTAGACATGTAGCTAAAACGGTGGCTTAAGTGTCTCTCATGCAGGATATGAAAATATCTAAAAACAGGAAGCAATCTGTAATCTCTATCATGTAGTTCTAATGACATTAAATTGGTGATAATATTGGCCCTGATCAGACTATCAATAACGAAAATTTTATTGATCAACCAAAAAAAACAAACAAAAAAAAAAACAATGGCTACACAACTTTCAGGATAAAATACTGTTTCAAATTAACATGAAATTAACATGACAAATTCATACTTAAAAGCCACTAGTTGCACAGATGCATCATAGCAACATACAATAATTTTGTCTTATGTTAACTGTTGCCATGAGCATAGCAAAAACTGTTCCCACAGCTTCAACATAAATGCAGGTCCGAACTCTGTAACTTAATCTGTATTCTGCAGCGTCACATGCAACACTTCATTTTTGCTTAGAGATACAGGGTCCCATTTCAAGCCAATAGTCTTACTCATCACATCAAAGTCCTTGCCCTTTATACATCCTTCAGGGACTTCATTACTGTAAATATAATGTCGGGTGGCTATCAGAGTGCCAACACAGTGGGTGATGGGTGACCTCACCTTGCCATGCATGAGCAGTCTAATGGTAAGGGTGACATTGAGCCCTCCTTCAATCACACCGGAGTCCATAACTGTAACTGAAGAGCAACGTAGCTGTGCAGAGAAAACTGGGGTCCTTGATCACAGAGGTGGATCTTAAAGACAAAGAGAAATGGTACAGTGAGAGCAATGATTTCGCAAGATTCAACTATGATTCAGATAGAAATTACCCAACATTGTTGCTGATTGGGATAACAAAACAAATGCTTAAATGATTGACTATTAGTCTACTAACAGTATTGGCTTTGGCTCTGTGTTTGTTTGTGTTTACAGGGATAATTAGAACACCCAGCCAGTGTTCTCAGTAGTCAACATAACCAGATGCTGTGTGCACTCACTTTTCCAGGTTTTTCACTTTTTCAGGGTTTGGTTTACACTACCAACATTAATAACAATTGATTTTGCTTATACCTGGCCTGCCTCTTCCTTCATTGTTGTTGTTAACAAGCTAGTCATTACAAAAAAACATAAATAAACCCATTAATTAATTAATAATAAAGAATTCTTAGATGTAACCCTAAACACATTTGAAACCTTGGTGTGCCTCTGTTTTAAGTATAAATAGTGATAATACAATGTAAATAAGTAGTTAAGATTGGAGGCATCTCTATAGCAAAGTTGCAGAAATATCCCTATACAATGATTAATTCATGAAATCTCTCAGTATGTGTTTGGCCTAAAATTTAACCTTGGATGATAAATGTGTATCTCTTCTTACGTGGTTTTATGTGTGTTATACTGTTAAGCTGTGTATCCCTCAGAAATTAAGATATCCTCGTGCTCAAAGTGACATCTTTAAACCTGCCTCGCCTGTTTATGCTAAGATTTACACAGTCTAGTAGGAATAATCCGTATACAATATGGCTTAAAGCTCATTTTGATGAAGGTTACTGGCTAACTGAACGTACGCTCAATACGTAAATGTTACTCAAATCCAAATTAAATGACTCCAACCAGTAAATTAGCGCCGAATCCAACTGAAAAAACATATAGTCAGACTGGGTAGCTTCGTGGCTAAGGCTTCCTTCAATGTTACTAATCAAGTTTGTCAACAAATACGCTGACATTTACCCCCTATTACCGCAATTTTACGTGTATTCCATAAAAAATGTTTACTGGTGGGTTCTTGTTTGCAAAATATCTACTAATGTGAGTACTTCACTGGCGCTGTTAAGTTGAAACTAAGTCCAAAACATGCTGGTTAATGTTGGTTAACCATAGCACCCGTCTTGGGAAAAATGAATGGAGCAGGCATGCCCTACTTAGCGAGCTAGCTACTTGGCTAATTAAGATCATAACAGACTAGCCAAATTTCGGCAGCCTATACTGTAAATCAGTTAGTTTATTTTTCACCGAGAACAGGTGGTAAACAGCAGCCAGCAGTATATTAAAATGACCTTATAACCAAACTTCCGTGTGGGTATGCTAGTTAGCTCCATCATTTTGAGCGGAGGCTGCGTGCTCATCATGAGGCCTGTTAGCACGTTGAGTATCCGAAGGCTAGCTGCTGCTGGGCGCGATTTCTTTCCGCTACTTCTGATCATAACAAAAACAAACTATAAAACCGAATTCCGGTCTTACCTGATTCGTGCTCTGGTATATGATCGGGGGGAGGGTTGGGGTTATAAGGGTAGAAGGGGAGAGGTTCGGGAGGGTAGAAACCCGGGGGAGAGTTTCGAAAGGACTCGGGGAAGAGGGAAGAGTGACGTGAGATCGAGCTTCACTCCTTTACACAAAGACAACAACATTATGACCCCTGAACTTTACCCCTTCACCCGGCGGAGTTTGCTCCGTGGACGCCCCAGGATCAAGGCTTAAAAAAAAAAAAAAAAAAAATNAAAAAAAAAAAAAAAAAAGTTAAGTCGATTTAGTTTTGGTGCATGACATAGCATGTCACTTTAAAAGATATGAAAAGAAAAAAAAAAAGTCACATTTGCAATTGAAGCGTGGTGTTGCTTAATAACACAATACCCAATTGGTTGATCGACAGAAAATTTAATAATTGTTTTCTTTGTCCAGTAAAATAGCAAACATTTGCTAACTCAAGAATCTCAAAATTGATGATTTGTTGATTTTCTCTATAACTGTAAACTGAATCTCATTATGCTTTTTAACTGTTGTTCTGACAAAACACTATATTGTACAGTATTTGAAGACATCGCTTTGGACTTTGTGACAGGCATTTGTCACAATCCTTTGAAGTTTTATAGACTAAATAAACTGCTTAAAATTGAGAGTGATCGACAATGAATTGTTGACATGACAAATATATCTTTTTTTTCCTAAATCAGTTTAATAGCTTACAGTTTAGTAGATTACAGACAGAATTATATTTCATGTAGTCAGATTTAAATGTTTCCACACACAACATAATGTTTTCTATACTTACTATGTTTACTATAGTTTGCAGTTAAAAAGAGAGAGAGAGAGAGAGAGAGAGAGAAACAGGCCAAAAAAAATATTCAGCATATCTCATTCTCCACCTCTAGCTAAATATTCTAATGAAAGACAAAAACATTCAGGAAATGTAGATAGTGTCTATTTAAAAAACAAACAAAACAAAAAAAAAAACAATATTGTTTTTCTTCTTCAAAAAAAAAAAAAAAANAAAAAAAAAAAAAAAACTCAGACTAAAAGTTGTACAGAAATAAAGCAGATTGCACTGTGCTATAGTCCCTCTTCTAATTATTCTGGTCTTTTCTGCAGTGTGCATTTCTTGATGAACATATAGTCACTCCAGAAATTTTGATACAAACACCAGAAACCAAATGTTCTCAACCTATGCATGCATTTCCCATGTGATAATCTATATATACAGTAATAAGGTAAAACACTGCATGTTTTCAGAAACTTTGTTTATTATTAATAGTGTGGTTGTTCATCCATAAAGCAGCAGGCCTGTTGTATTGTTGGCTTCAGTCACTGCCACTACTGCTACTACTGCTGCTGCTGCTGCTGCTGCTGCTTGACAACTGTGGAGAGAAAGAAAATCATTTAAGTATATTTTAAATTATATTTTAACACAAACGCACACAAAAAATAATGTTACATTCTATTTTATATGAGAAATGCTTGTCAAAATACATATTTGTGCAGTGAAAGCAGTGGGAATAACTTATTCGGCGCAGACTGGGTTATGAATCATAACACAGTTAACTATATTTTTTTAATCTGGCTGTTTTTAGGCTCAGTCCCTGTAAATTTGAAACATTAAAGGACACTCATGTACTCTACAATCCGCTTAATAGATCAAAAATGAGGTGCAATTTTTTTTTATTTGATCATTCTCATTTGATTCAATGTTGTTCCCTGTATAAAGCTCAGTGTATTGCATTTTCTTTTTTCTTTGCTGCTGGATCCTGTCCCACTCTTCAGTTGTTACTGTTGTCGCCATCAGTATAGTTTAGCTTTATCAAACAGATCAATTTAATTTCTTGGAATCAGACTGAACCCAATTTAGCAAAGCCAAGTAGATGTGTAAGTGGGCTGTTACTTTGTCAAAAGCTGGTCTGCCATGAAGAGAAAAAAAGTCACAAGACCTACCCTTAGCAGCCACTAGAGGCCACTGTAACTAAGGTTTAAGTTCAACTAATGAGTAAACTGTAAAATTGGGGATTAAAGGGGATGTCTGATGTAATATAACTTTATAAATTCAAATGGCCTTTATGTGTATACTTCAAATCTACTATGTTATGAACATTTGTGCTTACACAAACCACATATTTTCATATAACCTACACTATAAATTAGTTTTTGTAACATTACTACATTTTAAACTCAGGTTAAACTGTTCTGCTTGAGATTAGGTTATATCGTTTAGTTCAAGTTAGGGTAAACTATTTTTAGAGTTTTAAAGTGCATCATGTTTTGTTTACTGTAAACAAAAAAAAAAAAATANAAAAAAAAAAAAATCAAATGAAAACAATATACTGGTTTTCATACAAATAAGTACATTATATCACAATACCTTCCAAATATGGTTTTATGTACACTAAAATATGTTACTGAGTCATTGCAACTGTGTTATTTTATGTAGGAAACAGTGGTCATTAAAAACATTTTGAAGCATTATTCCAATTTGACATGTTTATCAGAAATATTGCAGGGCTTGGATAAGACCACCAGATCTTAGAAAATGCAAAGCTATCAAGTTTTCTTTAGAGGGACTGGTTCATTTTTGTACCTGCAGTGGTGGCATTTATATAGCTTCTAGCACCATACCTTTAAAATCAATCTCACCTTGTGCCCATGTTTAAAGTGCCCGTGCTTGTGGATCTTATGTGCCTTCTTCATCTTCTTCTTCTTCATCTTTTTATGGGCTTTATGTCCAACCAACCCAAGTCCCATTGCTGCCACACCCCCACCTAATGCTCCAGTTATGGGATTTAACCCGCCATGATGACTTTTGTGGTGGCCTTTATGATGAGCCCCTTTTGGAGAACGTGGGTATGGACCTGGGAAAACACCTGGAGGAGGGACTACTGGTAATCCACCAGGAGCTGTAGGATAAGGTCCCGGGGCTGGGGATCTGTAAGGCGTCGTCCCCGGAGGTGTTGGATAGATGGCTGGATTCACACCAGCAGGATACTGGCCTGGTGGGTACACTGGCTGTGGAGGTGGGAGAAAAGCTCCTGGAGGAGGTGCAGTAGGAAGTGCAGTAGGATATGCAGGGTTGTAGCCCGGGGGATAGGCAGGGTTTGGTGGGCCAACTGGAGGAGGGGGAGGACCTAAAACATACACACACATATGGATATTATTCAGAACAGCCATACTGGGAGGAGAAAAAAAAAAAAACAAAAAACAAAACAAGCCTAATGTATAAAATCTAATAATTCTATACTTGTTATGTTTGCTAACCCACCTTGGTTTGGCCACATGGTTCTGTGTGCTGATCTGAAAATTGACTTCAGGCCTCATGTAAAACCCCTGAAGTAAGAAAGTAAAGCATAAAGACTGTCAGTTTGACTTCATATTTTACTTGGCAAGTGTATAAATAATTAAAGATATAATTATCCTGGATCCCCAACTGTTCAGTACTTGGCTTGTTTTGCAGATAGAATATCACATTTGTAGTACTGTGCAAAACGACATTGGACATTTTGACTTGCAACAGCAGTAAAAATGCAGGTGTAACTATAATTCCATTGATGATGGCTCCATTTCATTTGGATGTGCCAGCTGGTATGATATGAGTCAGCATACAAAATGGCAGGGCACTGACACTAAAACACTAAAAAAGAATGCAGCCATTATGGTTATTACACCTGTGTTTGATGAATCAAAATGTCTGCCATGAGAAAAGTCTGTTCAGTTAACAATTTTAGTGTCACACCACAGCTGTCCGTTTAGTTTTAAAACACTGGTAAAATACATGGGGTTGTACTTAAATCACACCAAATATTACGAAGATTATCTTTATATAGGTTCCTCAAACACTTAAGGCATGACAGGACGTGTCATATAATTTGGTTTAATTAGTAGAACTCCTAAACAAATCCTAGCATCTCAGCCGTGCTGCACTTGGTCGCTTTATCTCTCATTACAGGTGTGACATTATAGAAACATTAAAAATATACGTCTAAACTAATCGATTATTGGAGAATTTTGTTCCAAATACGCAGTTACGATCCTATTAGCTGAAACTATGAGGCTAAATATCTAAGTCTTACCTCTGAAACTTGTTTGCTTCCTGGGTAAGTTCTTCAGGAAAGCTTCCGCATTGAGCAGCGCAGCAATGGAAGCCACGCCCGTGGTTAAAGGCCACGCACGTTTTATACGCAACGATTCTCGTTAAACTCGTTCAGTCAACTTTTCATGGAAAAACAAACCCCTGTAACTCAAAAGATAATGGTAATGGAAGTTATGATGTTTACTCGCAACAACTGTAATAGAAAGGGAGGGGCGAGCTGGATGGGTTTGCGCATGACGCACACACACCTGGCTTCAAATGATTATTCATACCTGCTATAAGCTCTGCATGGTCACACGTATCATTATGTCATCCGTCAATTGTTATGTAAAGGAAAAAAAAAAGTTCATGTTGGGCTTTCTATGGTTTTTTATTGGTTTAGCATTTGACAAAAATACATAGTACAAATAAACATAAAGTATTAGCTAATAATCAAACCAATGAATATATCTAGAAGCTTTTTTGCAAACATTAGGCGTTATTGTAAGTACTAAATAAAAACAATGATTAAGGAAGGCGTATCAAAGTCAGATTACAGGTTGCTTACAGATACAGTTTAACATTTTAACAGTGGGGCAGTGGTGGCCTAAAGGTTAGAGAGCTTGTGGTTCACCGCCGGACCAGTCCCTGAAATGGCAGGACAAATCAGGGTTGGAGAGGTGAATGAGCAGCGCCTGCCCCTCCCTCATTATCACCGCTGAGGTGCCCTTGAGCAAGGCACCTAATCCCCAAATGCTCCAGTGAAGCTGCTCAGTGGTCAGCAGAGACATCTGTGGTTGTACTGGGCAGCTTCCTGTGTGAATGTGCATGAGCAGGGCATTCCTGCAAAAGAGCTTTTGATGCTAAGTGAACTGCCCCTGCATCAATAAAGGGTAAAAAAAAAAAACATGATGAAAGACAGAGATACTGTAAGTATAAATGTTTTCATGTGTAGGCCACAAACTAAAAATGTTAGGCAGAATGACAAGACTGAAGAGATTCTAATCTGTCCACAACACACTGGGCTGTCAGCCGAGCATCTGGGTCATGGTCCCAACAGCCTGTCATAAGCTCCTGCTGTGCAGAACCCTGAAAGATTGCAAATTGTAGTCAAAATATTTAATACTTTAAATTATTATTAATTAGCTGTGCAGTATATGTTTTTTGCTGCTACCTAGCCAATACAATAATGGTGTAGCCCCCCAGGGAAGAATACCTGTGGTAGTAGATCCCAGTATTGAGGTATAGAGGGTCTCTTGTCCATGTGAGACACATACACGATGAGGCTCTCCAGCGTAACATTGGTTCCCAGCTCATATTCGTAGGGCAAGAGATGCTCTGGAACAACACTGCCTGCAGATGGAGACATCTCAGTGGATTTTGTCACAGATAAAGGGTATGCCTAGTTATGATAGGTTTAGGTTATAATCACCTACAGAAGAAAGGGAAAAGTAATAAGAAAATATCTGACAGTATTGATTGATGCAGTGTTTACTGGAACATTAGTTTTTAATCAATCATTAGCTGTGTCATTTGCGATCCATAAGTCACTGGACTGTTTCAACTTCAAATGTATTATGACAAGAAAATTCAGGATGGGTTAGTTCAAAGACTGGTTGAAAACACTGGTTTGGTACTGACCATGTTATTAGTACTACAAAGTACTCATAACAATGTCATTAGATACTTAATTTTGATGTTTAAATAATTAATCTGATCAATGTTAAAAGTTGTAGACAAAAAGTTCATGTCTAATATAATTTTTTTTTTTTAAGTTTTAAAGCAGTATAGGACTTTTAACTCAAGTCTTTCTCTATTAAATTAAAAAGGTATTTTTAAAAAGTATTGTCAAGACACTGGTATTGAAGTCACAGCACAAGCCTTAATATGATAGCAAGGATTTTTGAATAGCACCCAGCCATAGTAGTGCAGCCCTGCAGCAGAATTTCACATGAATTACAGCAGCAAACTCAAGGGTGCAAATATTTCCACAGCCAGTTCATTTACTGATGTCTTCTCATTTACATCCAGGCTAATTAGCTGGTCATATTCATCTTTCTAATAGATCTGAAATGAAAATTACCTTCAAACAAATCTGTGCAGCGCATCCAGATCTCCCACAGCAAAAGTCCCAGAGCATAGACGTCCCCTTGCATGAGACACCAGCCGCCGCTTAGGTTTACTGAGCCTTCCAGGATCTCAGGGGACACGTATCGCAGCGTGCCTATCTGAGCATGATCCTGTAGATGGAAAGAAGTGTGAAGTGGTTGTTTTAATCCATAAGATGTTGCTATTGTGCACGCCTTGTGTATATTCATTCTAGAAGACAGTTTATTTGGTGCTATTTTTGCTGGATTTTACAGGTTTCTTTGCTGAACTGACTTATTCATTGTTTCACTGTAATGTAAATGAAACTCACCTCTACGTTTCTTGTGTAGCACTGCCGATGGCGATGCCCTGAACATGAGTGCAGGATGGTGGAGCAGCTAAAGTCACTTAAGGCACAGGTTCCATCTGCTTTCACAAGCACATTAGAGCTACTGAGGTCTCTATGGGCAACAGTGGGTTTATGCATATCTATAAGAGAAAACACCGTGCACAATTATGGGATGATTTTGTGGACCAAATGTAAAACAAAAAAACACTGGTGACAGATGGCACACAGAACCAAGATCAATTCTCTTTTCCTTCCCTCTGGAATAATATGGAATTATAAGTGGTTCTTCATGTCTGGATGTGTGTCCCTATATCATATTAAGCCTTATTATGCCTTAATACTAGCAGTCACCTAAAATAATCTAATAATAATAAGTATATTCTTCATTCAGTGTTTCATCTGGTTCAATAATAGTTCATGCAAGTTATAAATTAGTAATCATTACTGCTAATTCAATTAAAATCTGTACACAGAACTATACATGATAGTATGAGTATATTATGCATGCATGTGCAGCCGCGCGCGCGCACACACACACACACACACACACACACACACACACACACACACACACCAGTTCACAGCAGGTCATATATTCTGGCCAATACCGTGTCTGCGAAGGTCAGAGTGGAGGTAGGAAAGTCCCTGTGATAATGTCTGGCACAACTTCAAGGATAACTTCCAGCTGCTGGTGTGTTTACACAAAAAGGAGTGCAAGGAACCCTGAAATCAAACAGACCTCAATTATACATGTTCTAGGATGTTAAAGAATTTAAAACGCTTAGGCCACATCAGTTTTGGCTGTATGAAAAGAACAGGAGTGTGAAAGGACATTATGAGATATACTGTAGGTGATGAACTATAGATTGAAACTTCATCAAAGTATGAATTTATTGCATGTACCTTATCACACTGAGTTATTGGGACACTTTTTGTTGTACCTTTCAACAAAAGAATGTAAATTATCTTATGAGATCAGACTTGACTGGGGACACTTTCTTCTCTAAGTGAAATGAAGATGCAGTAAGTTTACTGAAAGGCTATGTACCTCTAACTGCTTCTTTTTTCTTTTTTTCTTTCTTTTTTTTTTTTTTTTTTTTTTTTGTATTTCTTTAAATAACCTTTGATTTCTTAGAAAACAACAAAGTTAACAAATGGTTGCCACTCACATATTCAGCAATTTCCAAGACCAAAAACCCACTGCTACCATCCAGATTCGTCCCTGCACCCAGGAAGTGAACAATCCCATCATGCTTCATCAATGGTAATTCATAAACCTCCTTCTCTATAGTGAATCTATGGTTCCAGCCCACAGGAAAAACTTTCACAGCCACGACAGAACCCTGGTGTTTTCCCTGCCAAACAGTTGCGAAATGCCCATGGCCCACAATCTGAAAGGAATATGAACATACTTGTAAGCATATTATGTAAGATGGTAAAATATATTCCCTGAAGGTATGGTTTTCTGATAAATCTCATGTGCATGCCTTTGCTTAACATGTAATTGTTTGATACTGGTCCTACCTGTTGTAGTTCAATGTTGGCACTGTCAATCTTAGGGGTTTTTGTTGTGCGGCAGGAACACACAGATGTGAAGTCATCATGAAGAGAGGGGTTTGGATTCTCTGCTAAATTAATGAATGTAGTCATGTAACATAATGAATATTCTATCATTTAAGACATCCTAAAAACACAATGAAGCCACTATTAACCACAAAAGACGAGTTGAAATCTGCAGTTAACAAAGGAACAACAGAAATAAAAGAGTATAACAGCAAAGATAAAAACCAAGGTCAGTCAGGCAGAGAGAGTAAAACATTGCCAAGGTCAAGCAAAGCCATCCTGAGAACTGACTTGGAGTTTACAAGATGAGAAAACCTGCTCAAAGAACATACTGTATTTACCAAATCAGTCAAGAAACAGGAGGCATTTGGTACAAAAACAAAGGTGCTTTTTTTTTTTTTGNTTTTTTTTTTTTTTACCATTTCAAAAGTAGCTTCTGTTTCATCTGAATGAAAATGTAAGTCACATGGCTAATGTTTTATCCAACACCTGCAAACATCAACCACTGACTGACTCACTGACCTTGAAGATGATATCACAAAATTATGACAGCATAGCCTGCGAAAAAGGCATTTGATTTTTTCGAGTGTAACACCCAATTACTTCTACTGCATTCAGTAAGTATAGTGATACTGATAATAAAAACAGATCTTACTTTTGTCTTTGAAGAGGCATTTCCATTTTGCAGCAATAATCATAATGCACAGGACGGTTAGTAACATTCCAGTTGTAATAATTACAACAACTTTATGTGTATCTAACAAAAAACACAAAGGGTCTGTTAACAAATCTGATGAGAGTTTATCTGTACATTCAAACATGAGTTCTGTCACTATAATAGAATTTTCTGAAATGAAAATGAAATGCATAATGTCTGTATAATTTCAGAATATTATTACATTACTCTGTGGGTTTCTTTGCAATTAATAGGTAGTAATTCACAATCAATCAAGCAATTATCATACCTTCAGAGGAAAAGTAGGTGGGTTGAGGCTTTTCCAGCTTTGGCTCCCAAGTGATGTTGCTATTGCAGAGGTCTGCGTTGCACACACACTTGAGGACAGAGTTGCTGAAGCGTGTTTGTGCCCTGCAGGTTGCATCTGGACACGACCTTTCAGCAACATCACAAGCTACAAGCAACAAGGCAGTAACACAGCAGACAAATGCTCTAAATTATTTTATAAGAACCTACTTGACCTGAGACCAAACTTTATTATTGCAGCCAATATCAGCAAAAATCAAGCAGATGAGCCCCGATGTTGGGTGCATCGAGCCTAAAATTGTAGATGGCAAGCCATTTGATAATATTTGAATTACTAAAGTATGTTGAGAAACAGAGGTGAACCTCTTCTAGGAGTTTAGCAAAAGATGTTCTTTATACTGGCACAACTAAAGAATCCAGACCACGTAGAGTGGTCCTTCTTGTCTCAAGAGTCCAAATTCCTGACAGGTTTTAAGGTTTCTTACCAAGAACGTCAACTGTTTGCTTGTCATCAATGATTAGATAATAGCCCACACAGCACTGGGTGTCTGCGCAGAGCTGCACTGACCCACTCACGTTTCCAGCCATCATATATTTCTTGTGCTTCGGCTTTGCTTGAAATGCACAGCGCCTCTTCTGAACTACAGATTGTCCAGAGATAAGACGCAAGGTGAATTCTGGGAGGAGAAAGAGACAGAAAGATGTTGCTTTATTGGACAAAAATGAACTTTCCTCTCTGGTTGTTATTTCTTCACCTGAATACTCCTTCATTTCTGTTCATCTTTCTTATCTGCACCATGTGATTTTTCCTCTTGCACCCCTCATCAATGGCTCCTTTGTAATACTGGCAACTGAGGAATATAGGCTTACTGTCTTGTTGTTGGATTCACTGTAACTTCTTTTAGCACAGAATATCATCTAAATACCTAAATACTGTACAAGGTGCAGTTTTATCATCATAAGAATGGGGTTAATGTAGCTTGAGAAAGATGATTTTATTGAAACAAATGGATGCGCTGAAATCCAATTTCACAAAATGTGTCATATTTATCATCATATTTAACGTTTGATTCAGCTGCACAAATCTGAAACAGCAAGAAATGCAGAATATATATAGTATATATCAAAGTGTAAACATTTTGGCTCAGTTTAAAGTTTGTCTGTAGGTATATTAAGGTTGGGTCTTGGGTGGGTTATGTGGGTATTTCTGCATAATGATATGTATATGGTAACGTGGATATTTCTGCAGCCCAGAGCTGCATCTTATTGGAGTGAAATTTTGCCCTCTGCAGGCAATGATTGTCAACTATTCATAGGCAATGCTGTTGCCCACTTTAAAGGTGTCTGACTTTAGAAATGCTTCAAAAACCATTTCACAAATTTACCTCACCAATTTGTTCTCTTGATATATGACATGATGCACGGGATAGACACTTAGTCCAGTATGAACCATGACGGAAACATTTTTCCATTTTGGCAGTGCTACAGTTAAAAGGCACAAACTGTGATCCAAATCTAAAGAAAAGGGTCACCAGCCATCACAATTAAAAATACTAGAAACTGCGATAAATTCATTGATAGGTCTTTTGATATAGGTACTAATTTGAGTAAACAACAAGTAAAACTAAGTTATTATTGTCTTCTGATGCTATTAAAGGTTTGTTTACATCAGTAATGTTTGCAAACACAGCAGGAAAACAGACCCTAAGTTCTAAATGTGTAAGAATGTGAATTTGTAATCTATATTGTAAAAAAAAAAGAAAAAAAAAAAAGGATTGCATAGCAAACACGCTCCCACTCAACTGGCACCATAGTTTTACATTATAGAAATTACATACAGTCAATTGCCTTATGAATTCTCTCTGACAAGCTATGCATCAGTCAAAAAACAACAAAAAACAAACAAACAAAAAAACAAAAAAACACATGGAAATCAAACCACAGACCGCAACAACACATGTTACACATGTGACAGAAAAGCATTTTAACACTTTACTTACCCACAGCCAAGCTCAGCAGCCACTTTTGCAGGATCATGGTCACTGCCCAGACTGGTCACACAGGGAGTGAAAATTTATCAGTCATGGGAATGTGAAAGGAGTTTGCAGCGTTTCCCACTGTTACTCCCACTGGCACACACACCTGCACACACACCAAATTCTGTACACTGAATAATGTGCCGTGGGAATAGATGAGATTTTTATTCATAGCTGACTCTATTTGTGCGCCTCATGTATAACTCAAGATGTCTGGAAGATGTAAGCTGAATGTTTCAGATGGGAGTGCTATTATTCAGAATTACCCAATAATTGTTTGATGTCTCTTTTTTCTTGTTTGCCTCTCAAACACATTTGCATTTTGAAGATCATAACACTACCTATCTGTCCATCAATTGATTGATCAATATGTAGCACTTTCCCTACATAAAAAATAACTCAAAGTGCTTTCCACAGTAATTTGATCATAAAAAGACATCTTAAAGGACCATACCAGCCATTTTGCATGTTTAAGCCTAATATATTAAATTTTCATACATGTTATGTTACTGACAATCATTTCCCAAAGGATAAAACCATATTTCAGATTTCCTCATATTTTACAAAGTCTCTTAATCTTTCAAAAGCAAATATTCAAATGACACACCCACCTTAAGAATCGATGTTTTGCCTACTAATAGTTATGCAGTCTTATTAAGTCATTTAAATTTGCCAATAAACGCAGGTCTTCTTTTGGGACTATATTCCCTGGTGGAGACATACCATATATTCACTCCGCACTTTTTATTGCACTTTAACGCTAAAATTATGTAACTTTGAAAAAAAACCTGAATACACGTCTTGCTCGTGATAATGGATTACCTATCCCAAGAACATTTCAAGTATCAATAAGTTAGCAGAGGACAATAGGCATCTATCACAGATGTCATTCAAGTCAGGAAACATTTTACTAGCTTTGGCTTTTGTAACATGAATCCTATGCAGAACTTTAAACTGAATTAAAGTAAGGCGTGCACAGGAAGTAGATGAGTTCACCCTATGCAAGGCATCCTTCCACAGATCATCTGACAGGCTCAAGCNGGAAGTAGATGAGTTCACCCTATGCAAGGCATCCTTCCACAGATCATCTGACAGGCTCAAGCCAAGTTCCTTCTCCCAGTTACTTTTGGTTTGAAATAAATCTGAGTCATGAAAAGATAAGATAAGATTGTAAAATACAGCAATCAAACCAGAAACTGTGGGTTGGGAAATAATAGTATCAAATAAAGTAGTCTTGGCAACGGGGAAAGGAAGAAAAGTGTGTACAAAGTGTGTCCTCTGCTAACCTGCTAACCTGCTAAGTGTGTCCTCTGCTAATCTGCTAAGTCTGTCCTCTGCTAACCATACACACATTTTTTTCATGTCCCAAACTGTCAAGACATGCATGTCAGGTGAATTGGGAACTCCAAATTGCCCGTAGGTGTGAATGAGAGTGTGTCAAACTACTGGTCCTATTTTTTTGATATCTTGTCTAAAGCCTTGAACGTCTCTTTAAAACCTTGTCCTTTCATCTTATATTTGGTGTCATGGATGATGGCAATGCCGTGGGCCTCACACCAGCCAACGCTGATGCGTTGGCCTTCTCCTCTTTGGTGGCTCGCAGAACATTGTTATTGCATTGGAAAAGCCAGAATGCTCCTCACTGTTCCTCATGGCTCAAGGACCTTTTTTCATTTGTACATTTAGAGAAGATTAAGTACTCCATTAGAGGTACTCCAGGACAGTTTCATAAAAGGTGGAATGATGTGCTTTCTTTTTTAAATTCATTACNATTAGAGGTACTCCAGGACAGTTTCATAAAAGGTGGAATGATGTGCTTTCTTTTTTAAATTCATTACCTACTTTGGAAGCTCAGTTTGGAAATTAAATTAAAGACCCTGATGTCGATAGCATTTTATTTTATTTTATTTTATTTTATTTATTTATTTATTTTTTTGTTTGGGTGGATGGTTGGGATGAGGTTGGGGAGGGAGATTTGTTGCCTGCTTTTTTTCTTTTTTTATTAATATATGTATATATTAATTTCTACATAAGCAGGGAGAAAATTAAGTGTACTTTTGTTGCTTGTATATGTTCTGTTGGTGTTGGTATTTCAATAAAAAAGATATAAACAAGTATCAATAAGTTGATTTTAATAGCGAACCAGAATGAACTGAAACCATTGGCGGTCTGGAAGGTAGGAAAAAAAATAATAATTCACTGTTGCAGTAGTATGCTTTGGGAAATGATTGTAGTAACATTATGTGTATGAAAATTGAATATATTAGGCTCAAACATGCAAAATGGTAGGTATGGTCCTTTAAAACAAAGGAAATAATAGGTTAAAAAACAAACAACACACAAAAAAAACAAAACATGGAGACCACTAAGACCACCACATAAATGAGTACATAATAAAATTAATTAATAATTAAAATAAAAGTAATTTGTAAACTTTAAATCATGCAGAGCCTCCACAGTACTGTTTTTTTTGTTTTTTGTTTTTTTTTTTTAAGTGTTGTTCGCTATCCAGGTTATCCTTTGAGGGCGGAGTTAATCGATCTTGCCCCCCCC